>JBBWWR010000077.1:0-137404 GCA_039583875.1 Platanthera guangdongensis
CACTCTCGCGGGCACGACGATCTTTCGTCGAACTCGCTTACCTTCTAACACACATCCACACGATTCCCACCACTCCTTAGATCTTTCTAGGTGACTCATCCACTTTTATTGAAACAATTCAACACGACTAACTCCACCCTATTCTAACTCTTATCCTAATACAACTTTTCCCCAAATTACTATTTGCAGACCGACCTATACTAAGTGATGTTCATGATAGGATGTCCTTCGAGTTTTCATCCGAATGACCTAGGATTATTACTGGAGTCCTATCATGACATAAATGATTTAATTCCCGAATATTGTATTTTCCTCAATTAATCTTCTATTTAAATAATTTATTAAAAGGGCCAATTATAGTCGAGTTGATCATGAAGTATACATTTTAGACATTATTATTGTTCCATAAATTCATGATAAAATTCCATATATCCAAAAGTGACAATTTCCAAATTTGACATTTTATACAAACATTTATGGGGCCTAAAATTATTTTTGCAGTAAGTTTCCATATTCCAAGATTTGTAAAGCAACTACTTGAAATTATCATCCAAATAATTTGAGAAAACTATATTACACTACTACAGTCCTAAAATTATCACTAAACAAACTTTCATGATTTTTCACAAAATATTTAATTCTAAATAAATTCAATACCAAAATCAACAAAGAGCATAATTGTGAATCAAGCACTATAAATATACTTCAAAATTTCTAATTAAATTCCTAATAGTAGATATCATCCTAAAATCATCAGTGGCCCAACTTCACATTTTTAAATGTTAAATTATTCTTTAAATGATTTATTTATCAAATATGGCCTTTACAAAATTTATGAAAGAAGCAATATATAAAATTCTTTAAAAATTATAATAAAATTCAGAGACCTCTATTTAGGTCAAAAACCTCTACTGGCCAAGTTCTACTAGATTCCAATTAAACTAAATGATCAAATTAAATCAAATACTGAATTGGACACTTTGATAATTAACAAAGGAACTACCATGAATATAGTCCATAAAATTCCACTAAAAATATCTAGGGGTTCAACTCACCCTAATATTCATTCTACCCCATTTTCACAATTTTTAGATGAGGTTAAGTTATCATTTTGACCTATTAGTGCTTCTACCCTAAAACTAGGGTTTGACTTTGGAGTTACTTAACTACTTCAAAATTCCCTAATATTTCAACCAGAGTCTTAAATATATCTAAACTAACTCTCTACTGGTTTACAAGGCCATACAAGGGCATTTGCCCCTATGTCCTTCGCAACCCCCTAAAGATCCATCCTTAGGGTGTGAACTTGGGTCCAAGGGTAAGTGAACCCTAATTCATGTATTTTCCCCAAAGAGGGGAGGGCACTTAAAGTAATACTAAGTCAGTGGTCTAAAAAGGGTCGTGCCTTCAATATTTTTTTTTCTTCTTTTGGCTATAAGCACACCAAGTCCTTTACAAGCCAACACATGCAAGGGGTTTCCCTAACTTGCTGTGATCCATGTGGGCTAAAAATTTAACCATGCCCTAATAATGTCTGCATGGACATGCAACCAAAAATTGGGGACTTTTGGAGTTGAACTACTCCAAGAATCACCTAAACAAGCCTAGGGGTAATTAGGTAATTCCACCATAATTTTAATTCCAATTAATCCCATTTTTTGGCAGGACCTGAATAAGCCCTAAAACAGTTATTCCCCAAAATATCAGGTCATTTGGGCCTCTCGATGGTCTTGGGCATCACTTTCAAATTTCTGAATTTTGCTATTTGCAACCCAAGACCATTTAATTTTTAGATCTTGCATGTGAGATATCTCAACATGCAGAGGGTTAAATTGTCTAATATTTCTACCATAGGTCTAATAAATGCCTAAGGACAGGCCACCAAACGTTGGGGCATTTTGGAGTTGATAAGCGCCAAATATCAACAAAATTTAATTTATCATATTTGGACTACAACTATACACTTATTTTCCCCAAAACTTCCCATTTTTGGGTAGGGCCTAGATATACCTAATTTGGCCACATGCCCAAAATTTCAGCCCATTTGGACTTACGGTTTGGGCAGGGCACCCATTTTAGTTTCTGACCTATCCTAGGATCAACCCTAGGAAAATGGCTCTCTATGGTAGTACACGTAACCAAAAATTATGTGTAACATATCAAATTAAAGGTGACTTCAAGATCTACAAATGTCATGTTGAGAACAGTTTAGGGAAAAGGTTGTAAGGGCCCTAAAATATGACATGCAAAAGTCAGATATAAAAGGATATTAAATACACTATTCATATAATTAATAATTCCTGGATTTAATATTTTTGCATGGCATAGATATTGAGGCAGATGGACGGCTGCTGTGTTTTCTTCTCCAAACACCTGGTTCTCAGCCCGATTTTCATGGGGCTTTTCCCGGCCGCCTCCGGCGGTGCCTCCACCGGAGATCATCAGCTCACCTCTCACGGTGGTGGGGGCAAGCATTTTCCGGCGGCTAGGGCGGCCGGAGGTGGCGGCGCCACCTCACCCAAACCTTCAAAACCTCCATTAATGGAGGAAAACGAAGAGCTGGGTTCGGGCACATTCGAGCCCGAACCCTAACCTAAACATCCCTAAGATCTAAGCATGGAGAGAGAGGTGAGGGAGGACCTTCCCGGCGGCCTTGCGACGTGAGGAGCGGCGGGGAACCATTTCGGCGGCGGCGGCGGCGATCCTTGGTTTTCACGCCTCCAGCTCGGGTTTAGCTCCAGGCTAGGCCTCTCTATCTCTCTCTGCTGCTCTCCTGGTCCTGAGGGTGATGAATTGAGGGGGAAAAAGTGGGGAGATGAAGTAACAAAAGGGGGTGATAATTCCTATTTGAGAGGTGGTGGGTTTGCCTTATTTTTGTCACCAAGCATGCATGGGTGGGCCCCACTCCATTCAAGCTCCTTCTCATGACTTCCAAGGGTCGGCCAGCCCATGTGGGGGCTGATGGCATGGGTCCAAGTAGCTTATTCCACTAAATACCCTTAAATATACCCCTTTCTCTCTCCTAAATTATTATTTAATTTTGAGATTCTCTCTCTCTCTCTCCTAGTCACTAAGTTGGCTGGTAAATCTCATATTGGCAGCCCACATGTTTATTTCATCTACCAAAATATGGTTACCCCAAGTGAGTTGTGCTTGAGCTTGAGTTAGCCCATTTGGGCTAGCTTGACCCAAACATAGGCTACGGTTGACTTAGGTCAATTTGGTCTTTGAGGTTGGCCCAAATGGGTCCTTGGTGACCCATTGGCCTCCCCTGAGGCCTAGGTAGGGTTGTATTGGCCCTTTAGAGGTCACTTGACCCTTAAGTAGGGTACCTTGACTACTTTAGGGCTAGAGTTGACTTTGGTCAACTTAGCCTTTTTGGTTGGCCCCAATGGGTCCTTGGTGACCCGTTGGCCACTCACTATGGTTATGAAGGTATGTGTGGGGTCCACTTGGCTTAGGGAACTTCAATTGGCCCTTGTGTAGGCCAGTTTGACCCAATGTAGGCTAGGTTGACCCATTTAGGGTTAGAGTTGACTTTGGTCACCTTAGCTTCTTGGGTGGACCCCAATGGGTCCTAGGTGACCCATTTACCTCACTTTAGGGTTAGGTTGGCTTGGGTGGGGTCCACTTGGCTTGGGGATGGTCAATTGACCCTAAGTAGGTTGGTTTGACCCATTTAGGGTTAGGGTTGACTTGGGTCAACTTTAACCCTTTTGACTGCCCTCCATGGGTCCTTATTGATCTAATTGATCTTACCATGGTTTGATGAGAACATGGTGGTGTCTTGAAGTCTTGGTGAAGCCCCATGGTTATCTTAAACAAAGGTTCAGGAATTTACTATTTGCAGACCATAGTGCTCTCACCCACATTTTTAGGTTTCCTTGGTCTTCTTGGGCTTCCTAGGGTTTGGTCATGACCTAGTCATGGCCAATAACCATACTTAGGGGTCTAGTTGGAAATGAGATGTTACAAATCCCAATAAACAAAACAAAGATTTCGTCCCCGAAATCCAGGTTAGGGCTACGGGAATTTCTACCAAAGAAAAGAAACTTGTAACATCCCATAAGAAGTGAAAGATTACATTTCGACGCCATGTTTGCTAAGTGGGGTTTAAAGGAAAAAAAACTAGATATATGACCAATTCTCCCAATTGGCAAAGCCAAGACCCCAATAAAAAAAAGATTAGCCTCTACTCTTCCTAGAGTAGCCTTACTAGTATAAAAACAGGAAAGTAAAATGAACATGTTGAGAGGTTGTGAGGTATACCTGACTAAATAGCTCTGGATATCTTTTCTGCATCAGGTCCTGTGGCTCCCAAGTATGCTCCGCTAGTCCGTGGTTTCTCCATAGGACCTTGACTAGCGGGATCTTCTTGCGGCGCAAGACTCGTATCCCATGGTCGTCGATCCGTATCGGCTCCAAATGTACAGATCGATCTGAAGCTACCGGCCCATCAGTGGCTGTAATCTGCTACTCCGGGCGTAGTAGATCCCTCCTAAGTGAAGACACGTGAAAGACGTCATGCAAGCCGGCCAGCTCCGGTGACAGCTCCAGCCGGTAAGCTAATGGACCGATCCGCTCCAGGATCTTGAACGGCCCCATGTACCTTGGGCTAAGCTTCTTCCGCCGACCACGTACTCGTGAAACCCCATGCATCGGCTGGATCTTCAAGAACACCCGATCCCCTGCCTGAAATTGCACTAGACGATGTCGAGCGTCATAATACTTCGCTTGCCTGCTCTGCGCCTCCAGCATTCTATCCCGTATCAGTCGTTCCTGCACCTCAATATCCTCGATAAAGTCCGTGCCCACAATCTTTGGACCCTCATCTTGTATCCAAGATAATGGAGTCCTACATTTCCACCCATACAACGCCTCATATAGAGCCATCTGTATACTAAACTGATGACTGTTATTGTACGAAAACTCCACTAGGGGCAAAATCCTCTCCCAGGGTTCTCCACGGTCCACAATACATAGTCTCAGCAGGTCCTCCAGTGTCCGGTTTGTGCGCTCTGTTTGCCCATCTGTCTGGGCTTGGAGGCAGCAATAGAATTATCGCTGGAGCTTCGAAGGGTTTTCCGCCTATCCATGCCTCCAGGTTGCAATGGGATGATGCGAACAGCTCTGACCCGTCAGGTAGTCGTATCCGTAACATCTGGGCGGTGATCCTCTCCACGCCTCCTAACCCTTGGATAAAGGTCTCCGACATAAACGAATGCGAAGCACCCGTGTCGAAGAGAGTGTGTGCGGACTTGCCACAAATGAAGACGATGCCTGAGATTGAATATTTGCTTAGAGTTCTATTTTCTGGTTTTACTGCCTAGTCTTTAATAATTCAAATTCATGAAACTACTTTTCTAGGAAGAAAAGAAGTTAAGTAAAAAAAAGGAAAATTTTTGGTCGTAACTGTAATAACTTGTTCCGGGTTCCTGGGTTGAGCCAGGTCCAGTGCATAAATCTGCTGTCCTCCCGGCCTGCGATCTCTACCCTGATATCCGCGTCCTTAGCCACGTCCTCGGCCTCCAAAATGCTGAGTCGGTGGGGCAATCTGTGGTGCTCGTGGAGGCAACCCTCTCACGGGATAGTTTCTCTTGATGTGCCCCACATGATGGCAATGGTAACATTCCGGCGGAGTGTAAGCCCCACCTCTTGGTCTCTGCACATCTCTCATCTGAATAGGCTAATGGGCCATCGTCACCTGCCCCCTCGGCTCCTGCCTCACCTCCTGTCGAGGCTGATCCTCCACCTTTTGTACCTCTGGCGCACGACCTCGCCGCTGATTGCTTCGGGCTCCCTGGCTCTGATCCTCCGTTGGCCGTTTTCGGCCTCTGGTGGTGAGCCAATCTGCCTCTAACCGTTTTGCCATCTCCAGAATGCGAGTGATAGGCCCGTCCGAAATGAAAAGAAGTGCATCCCTCATATCTTCCCGTAAACCTTTGTAGAACCTCTTGGTGTACGCTGCCTCATCTAGCCGGTAGGAGTCTGCAAAACGAGCCAGATGGTTGAATTCTCGATGGTATTCCACCACCGTCCTGGAACCTTGCTTCAACTGCAAGAAGCGGTCCTCCAGCTCATCTCGGGCCAACTGCGGAACAAAGTGCTCCAACAGCATGAGCCTGAACTCCTCCCACGTCACCTCGGCAGCCTCCCTATCAGCAAAGGTAGTCTCCAAAACTGTCTTCCACCACCGCTTGGCATGGCACTCCAAGCAGGAAATAACCAGTGGTACCCTCTCCTCCCAAGGGCTCCGTATCCCTGTCAGCATCTCCTCCATGATGTCTAGTCATTCCTCTGTCAGAACTACCCCCTCTGTCCCCAAGTAGGACGGGGGAGAGAGTCCTCGAAAGATGCTGAGCCAGTTGGCTCCCGGAATAGGCTGCGGAGCCGGGGCCTGTTGGTTCCTGAAGGCTTCCAGGATAGCCGTCAGAGTCTGTCCCATGTCATACTGTAGGAATTGAGTGAGAACCGACGGCGGTGGTGCAACTTCGGGAATCTGTGTAGGCAGTACTGGAGGCTGCGTCACAAAATTTATCGTCAGAACTTTTTCAACCTTAACTAAAATGGATAATTATATATGTGTTCCCCACATGCGCATACCACTGCTTCCGCTGCTTAGTTTGTCCCCAAACTAAACTCGCGCGGGGTGACCCAGGGGTTGTGGACTGTTACTTTTGGATCGAGGTTTTCCCTCTGATACTACTTGTAAGACCCCTCTTTTTTTTTCTTTTTAAAACCACGGGGTCTTAGGCCTAGAACCGCCGCCTTGCGGTGACACCTTCGCACCCGGGAAGGTCGTCACTACAAGACGCCAATCCTGCCGGCCAAAACGATCGCAGCTGATGCAAAAGTAGCAGTACAAGAGAAGACAAGTCCACAACATATCACATATATATAAAAATCTCCACGAAGGGAGTGTCCACAAAATAATAAAGTGTACAGAAATAAAAGGGCTGAAGCCCGGTACATCCATATCCTCACTACAGATCACTCATGCGGAAGCAAAACAAAACAACTACTAGAAGTCGGAACTCACGGTCCCAGCTGGCTGTACTCCTGAGCTAGACTTCCCTATCTCCAACTGCACCGGTCTCCTGGGCTGCTCCTCCATACTCGGCTCCACGATCCCCTAATATGATGTGGTTCGAAAACCATTAGTCTAAAAAGACTAAGCCCTATAGTACCCCACCCCTTCCCCCATGCTCTTAGGCACCGAGCGGGGAGGAAGAAAGGAAAGGATGTGAAAGAGGAGAGAAATCAAAAAACAGGTGACAGGGGAACCTAGCTAGAAATTTATAATCACGTTATATTGAGTAAAGTAAGAAAGGAATATAACCTTCACTTATGTGAATACACATAAGGCAAGGGATCTTATACAAGGCTCTCATCGTATAAAATATCTCATACCACTTTATACGTTGGGGTGTCGGTTATCACAAGCAGCATATAAATATTGAAATAACCTTAATTTATAAACTTGCCCACACAAGCTTATAGACCAAGGGGTCGTTTTGCAGGGCCTAATGTATAAGCGTCCCATATCACTTATACTTTAGGTGTCAGGGTTAAATGAATCTATTATTCTATGACATGCAAGTGGGTATGATGGACATGCAAGTGCAACACACACACCCGACTCTGTGCACACAGACCTTTAGTTCCCACTTTTTGAGAGCTAGCATCACTCTCGGGTACCACCGTTGTGGCTACGGCAGCAGCGGAGCGGGCGTCTCCGCTTCTAGGCCGGTATGCACACTACCAAGCCTTAGACCCCTCTCATACGCCTCTGTACACGTCCAAGGAGCACTCTAGAGTCTCGCGTATGTACTTTGCTGACAACCCGTCAGTCTTGTTGGGTCGGATGTGCGTTATCGGGGGTCGTCCTCCAGACCGCAGTGTAAAACAACCCACTGGCCCCTCTAACTCTCACAATCGCCTGGTGCACCGTACTGCCATCGGTGTGACGAACGGCCAGTACCGCATGCCCCGCCACTAGATTTATGCACATGCAAGTATTTTACTCCGAGCCTTCCGCTCGCAGGACCAAACCCGTCCTGAAAACCCTCAAACCCAACCCGGGTGAGAACGCACATTAGTGCTTTTATACCAACTCCCTCAAACCCTACACGGGTAAGCATATATCATGAATCTCTCCAACCCTACATGGGTGAGAAGGTACAACAAATGTCTTAACCTATTAGACTACTCTTGTCTACGGATTATTATACTTAGAGATTTAAGGTTAATCCCAGGACTGCCCCCAGTATTCCCTGTGAAGGGCTCTCAAGGGGCACTAGGAACTGTGTTGGGATTACGCCCAGCGTTCCCTTTCGCAAGGTACTTATTAATATTATTGGTTGATTTCCTTTACCCATTAACTTCTCATATTGCGATAGGCTAATCCTAAGGTAGTTTATACCTTTCACTCTCGCGGGCACGACGATCTTTCGTCAAACTCGCTTACCTTCTAACACACATCCACACGATTCCCACCACTCCTTAGAACTTTCTAGGTGACTCATCCACTTTTATTCAAACAATTCAACACAACTAACTCCACCCTATTCTAACTCTTATCCTAATACAACTTTTCCCCAAATTACTATTTGCAGACCGACCTATACTAAGTGATGTTCATGATAGGATGTCCTTCGAGTTTTCATCCGAATGACCTAGGATTATTACTGGAGTCCTATCATGACATAAATGATTTAATTCCCGAATATTGTATTTTCCTCAATTAATCTTCTATTTAAATAATTTATTAAAAGGGCCAATTATAGTCGAGTTGATCATGAAGTATACATTTTATACATCATTAATGTTCCATAAATTCATGATAAAATTCCATATATCCATAAGTGCCAATTTCCAAATTTGACATTTTATACAAACATTAATGGGGCTAAAATTATTTTTGCAGTAAATTCTCATATTCCAAGATTTGTAAAGCAACTACTTGAAATTATCATCCAAATAATTTGAGAAAACTATATTACACTACTACAGTCCTAAAATTATCACTAGCCAAACTTTCATGATTTTTCACAAAATATTTAATTCTAAATAAATTCAATACCAAAATCAACAAAGAGCATAATTGTGAATCAAGCACTATAAATATACTTCAAAATTTCTAATTAAATTCCTAATAGTAGATATCATCCTAAAATCATCAGTGGCCCAACTTCACATTTTTAAATGTTAAATTATTCTTTAAATGATTTATTTATCAAATATGACCTTTACAAAATTTATGAAGGAAGCAATATATAAAATCCTTTAAAAATTATAATAAAATTCAGAGACCTCTATTTAGGTCAAAAACCTCTACTGGCCAAGTTCTACTAGATTCCAATTAAACTAAATGATCAATTTAAATCAAATACTGAATTGGACACTTTGATAATTAACAAAGGAACTACCATGAATATAGTCCATAAAATTCCACTAAAAATATCTAGGGGTTCAACTCACACTAATATTCATTCTACCCCATTTTCACAGTTTTTAGATGAGGTTAAGTTACCATTTTGACCTATTAGTGCTTCTACCCTAAAACTAGGGTTTGACTTTGGAGTTACTTAACTACTTCAAAATTCCCTAATATTTCAACCAGAGTCTTAAATATATCTAAACTAACTCTCTACTGATTTACAAGGCCATACAAGGGCATTTGCCCCTATGTCCTTCGCAACCCCCTAAAGGTCCATCCTTAGGGTGTGAACTTGGGTCCAAGGGTAAGTCAACCCTAATTCATCTATTTTACCCAAAGAGGGTAGGGTACTTAATGTAATACTAAGTCAGTGGTCTAAAAAGGGCTGTGCCTTCAATATTTTATTTTTTTTCTTCTTTTGGCTATAAACACACCAAGTCCTTTACAAGCCAACACATGCAAAGGCTTTCCCTAACTTGTTGTGATCCATGTGGGCTAAACATTTAACCATGCCCTAATAATGTCCGCGTGGACATGCCACCAAAAATTGGGGCCTTTTGGAGTTGAACTACTCCAACAATCACCTAAACAAGCCTAGTGGTAATTTGGTAATTCCACCCTAATTTTAATTCCAATTAATCCCATTTTTTGGCAGGACCTGAATATGCCCTAAACCAGTTACTCCCCAAACTCTCAGGTCATTTGGGCCTCTGGATGGGCTTGGGCATCACTTTCAAATTTCTGCATTTTGCTATTTGCAGCCCAAGGCCATTTAGTTTTTAGATCTTGCATATGAGATATCTCAACATGCAGAGGGTTAAATTGTCTAATATTTCTACCATAGGTCTAATATACTCCTAAGGACAGGCCACCAAAAGGTGGGGCATTTTGGAGTTGATATGCTCCAAATATCAACAAAATTTAATTTATCATATTTGGACTAAAACTATATACTTGTTTTCCCCAAAATTTCCCATTATTGGGTAGGGCCTCGATAAACCTAATTCGGCCACATTCCCAAAATATCAGCCCATTTGGACTTAGGGTTTGGGCAAGGCACCCATTTTAGTTTCTGACCTATCCTAGGACCAGCCCTAGGAAAATGGCTCTCTAGGGCAGTACACGTAACCAAAAATTTTGTGTAACATATCAAATTAACGGTGACTTCATGATCTACAAATGTCATGTTGATAACATTTTATGGAAAAGGATGTAAGGGCCCTAAAATTTGACATGCAAAAGTCGGATATAAAAGGATATGAAATACACTATTCATATAATTAATAATTCCTGGATTTAATATTTTTGCATGGCACAGATCTTGAGGCAGATGGACGGCTGCTGTGTTTTCTTCTCCAAACACCTGGTTCTCAGCCCGATTTTCATGGGGCTTTTTCTGGCCACCTCCGGCGGTGCCTCCACCGGAGATCATCAGCTCCCCTCTCACGGTGGTGGGGGCAAGCAATTTCCGGCGGCTATGGCGGCCGGAGGTGGCGGCGCCACCTCACCCGAACCTTCAATACCGCCATTAATGGAGAAAAACGAAGAGCTGGGTTCGGGCTCATTCGAGCCCGAACCCTAACCTAAACATCCCTAAGATCTAAGCATGGAGAGAGAGGTGAGGGAGGACCTTCCCGGCGGCCTTGCGACGTGAGGAGCGGCGGGGAACCATTGCGGCGGCGGCGGCGATCCTTGGTTTTCACGCCTCCAGCTCGGGTTCAGCTCCAGGCTCGGCCTCTATATCTCTCTCTGCTGCTCTCCTGGTCTTGAGGGTGATGAATTGAGGGGGGAAAAGTGGGGAGATGAAGTAACAAAAGGGGGTGATAATTCCTATGTGAGAGGTGGTGGGTTTGCCTTGTTTTTGTCACCAAGCATGCATGGGTGGGCCCCACTCCATTCCAGCTACTTCTCATGACTTCCAAGGGTCGGTCATCCCATGTGGGGGCTGATGGCATGGGTCCAAGTGGCTTATTCCACTAAATACCCTTAAATATACCCCTTTCTCTCTCCTAAATTAAGTCGTGCACTCAGGATGGCAATATCTCGTGAGAATCTGGTCTTTCTGGCCACTGCCTAAGACCCTCCATCTATGACAACGGTAATGGCCAAGTAACATTAGGTCTCTTTAATTAAACGACATAGATTGGGTACGGTTCCACTTGACCCGTTGCTCACACCGCAACGTCAATTAAGTCGTCTGCGCGGGTCAAGCTTCCCCGAGTCCCGTATCTCCCATACAATCACATAACCCAGTTATGTTCAGGTTGGCTCCCCGGCCACCTTGTTGGCAGAACCACGCATCTACTCAGTTTTCCGGGTGCACCTTGGAGTTAATCCCCAAGGCTCCCTGTTGCAATCTACCACATAAAAAACCAGAAAAACAAACATTCGCAGAGAGTCTTCTCTGACCATTTATGCAATGCAACATCACCGATACAGACCAACTTGTTCGGGTAGGCTTCACACATCATGCATATATCCGTTCTCGATTACGGACTCCACATGTACACGACGGGGACTATTCATGTCTACCTGAAGGAACACCTCAAACTTACCACAAACTCGCGAGAGCGGCCTTCCCTATGCAAAAGAAGTATAGCTTCACATGCTTAAGTAGAGAATCGTTACCCTAGCATTCTTCCTTGGCACCATGGAAATGCAAGAGGATGAAAAGCACCGCACTCTCCTTGCCTCCATATATCCGAAGTCGGTTCGCGATTTGGAGCTCCGAAGCTCCGCCGGTGACCGAATCTTGGCTTCTTCTTCCTCCTTTGCTCTCCCCTCTCTCTAGACTTAGAAAGAGAACCACTCAAGTGAAATGAGGGTTTCGAAGGCCCAATTCCGGGTATATCCCAGTACGAACAACCCCCAACCGTCGGATCCCAAAATAAGGAAACGAACGGCTACGATCCATAGTTGAAATGTAAAACCTGGGTCGAACACGGCCTACGACACGCCCGTGTCCATGGCCGTGTCCCTCATTAGCCGTCAAAATCGACGCATCTTGAAAAACACATAGGAATCCAACATGCCCGTGTTCGACCTGTCATGCCCGTATCAGCCAGTACACGCCCGTGTTCCCGGGCGTGTTCCCCCATCAACATAGGACCAACACCAACCCGAGACTCACACGGGTCTTGGACACTCCCATGTCCTATTTGACAGGCCCGTGTCAAACCTTAACACGCCTGAACTGCAGGCCATGTTCACTATCTCGACACTTCATCGAGTGTAGTTCATCGACCATACATCACAGCCATGGACACGCCCGTGTCCTGGGCCATGTTCCCTGTCTCGACACATCGTCGAGCAAAAATGTCGACGTCCCGGGCCGATCGTCGACACGAGCTCGACACGCCCTGAGACACGCCTGTGTCTCAGGCCGTGTTCGCTGCTCGACGATCGTCAACTCCAAAATTCGTCGACATCTCGGCCAAATCGTCGACTTGAGCCTGACACGCCCTGGGATACGCCCGTGTCCCAGGCCATGTGCCCCCTGCCAAATTCCAAATTTGGCCCAAAATGCCTCCCGTCGCTCTTTCGAATTTTGTCGCATTACACAAGCTTTCTTTCTCCCTCAAACACCAACTCTTGGCCAGCCCTTGAGTCGATAAGTGGCAACCATCACTCTCTGGTCCGCAGAGATACCAGAACAGGTGAACATCTCCTCGATGGAAATCATCCAGTCATCTAATGCCATAAAATCGGCCATGCCATCATACGTAGGGAGTCCTAACCTTTGAAAGTGCGAAATGAAAGTGATATCTGGTGGCAACACCGCAAGGGTCACCAGAGGAGGGAGGGAAACGGGAACAGTTAGATCAACGGTGGGCTCTTACGCCCTCTGCGACTGACTCGCCACGACTGACAACAATGACTGAATCTGCGACTGCATCTCCAGCATCTGCCTCGACAGGGCCTTATTGCTCTGTCACAATCCCTCTATTACGGCCTCACTCTGGTCACCAAAAGATTCTCCCTCCGACTAGGGACTAGTCCTCATCACCGGACGCTTAGGCGGCATTCTAAACCAATAATAATTGATCTATCAACACTTAGCATAATCTGCTAGACTTTCAACTTAGCTCAGACATACAAACTTAGATACTTGCTCATGCTGCTAGCTTGCTCTGGGATTTAAAATAAATTATGGCATGTCCTACTTAGGGGGAAACACCCTCATCCTTATGACTATTGTTCCTATTATATGAGTGCATGAATGATTACATTTTTATTTTAAATCATGTGTGTACATATGTGATCTTGTAGATCTTTAACTTGGCACGTGTGCTTATGCAATGATATGATATGCATGCAGTGCTATACATTCTAAAGAAAAGCCTTAATGCATGTATGAATGACACACACATACAATGTTATGCATCCCATACTACATAATATTGTATGCAATGAAAAAGGTAAAACGTGCTAATGGGCATCCATGTGATGGTGGTTATGCATCGCATACTACATAACCGTCACATGTCACCACCTTTGGTGGATCCATATACAAACACATATTATGCATCCCATACTACATAATATGCCCCATATACTTCTTCTTTTGTGCTATGAGTGTAGTGTTCATGCTTCCATCAAGATCTACTGATGACATACCAGTGTGTGTATGCAATGTATGACACGACGAGAGTTTTGCTTGAGGGCAAGTTGTTCAGCCAACTTGCCAAACCAACTGCGCTCTTGCAGAACCTGGCTCTGATACCAATTGTCATAACCCGCATTTTCGCCACAATGAAGAAATATCAGAGTAAGGGAAAATGCGCGTCATGATGCCACGTCAGCTGGGATAACTTCAGATGCTCAGGCAACACTCCAACTCAATACTAAAAATATGATTTAAATGTTTTATTGAAGAAGTTTATTTTAAGTTAGGCAATTAGCTGTATCCCTCAGCTTAGTGGCTCACGAATCCAGCAGAAGAAAAGTAGTTAAATGCAGCAGAAAATACTATAGTTAACAGGTTAAACATCCTACATGAGTATAGCATCTAAAAAAAACTCAAGGCATGCATTACAATAAATATATAGTAATGATATCGAAGTAGTTTGTACAGTATTTAAATATATTGATTTAGAGTTCTAAAACATGATGTGCATGATATAATAATAATAGTTGGTTTTATAGTTGAAAATACCTATAGGCATCCTAGAATAAATCCTTCCCAGAGAGCAATAACTACAAACATAAACGTAGACACTAGCAACTAGCCAAATATCCAAGAACGACATTAAACAATCAGTGGGCGTCAAACAACTAACACGAAGCCACTAAAAGTTCTCAAGTCTGAGGCATACTATAAAAGAACAAAAGCTACCTCGCAACCTTGAGGCACCCTCAGCAAACCCTATAATAAAACTACTCAGTCGTACCACCGGCTATAGCCCTGAACCTGAGGCATTCAAGAGGAGAACACCTCAGCAAGCAAAAAAACAAGTGACAAAATAATAGGTAAGCAAGTGAGTATGCCAAACAAAGGGTGTACCAAACCCAACCCAAGGAGGAAGAATGCAAAAACAAACAAAACAGCAACAATTAGCCATATAGAATAAGTAGAGAAAGTTAGCCAATATAATAACCTCTAAATTAAAAAGAATGCACCAAGTGCGAAAGTGAACAAGTCTGGGCATAATCAGTAAAATTTAGAAAACTGTGGCATAAACCACAAGAAAACAACTGAGCACAATACAGCTCGGAAGAGGGTTGATCATCAACACGTGGTATAACTGGGTTGCAGGCCGGAGAGGGCGACGACCTCAAGCGCCCTAAGCCCAACTCCGGATCCTCAACCATCTCACAATCGGTACTGTGGTCCACAAACATGGCCAAACTGGGCCAACCAGAACCCAACAGTCCAGGAAAGGAGAAACTAAGCATACACCCACTATGATGATCCACAGAAAGAAGGGGCCTCCCGGTTGGGTGGTATGCAAACCACAACCAACACTCTTACCCCCAACATCGCCATCTCAAAAATCAGCACATCACCTAAGTATTACAACACTAAATCGAAGACCACTACCTATAATCAAACTAAACTAAGCGCAATGCATCCTACGCTCAACGACGTCGAAAAATTTACCCTAAGCATAAAAAAGTTTTAACATCTTATGCTCTAAAAGAAACAAGAACATTAATATAAGATGAAAGTCTTATCATAAGAACTTAAGGAAAAGGAGAGGAAATGAGCTACTTTCCTTGGCTCTACATGAGTATAGCATCCAAAAAAAACTCAAGGCATGCATTACACTAAATTTATAGTAATGATATCAAAGTAGTTTGTACGGTATTTAAATATAGTGATTTAGAGTTATAAAACTTGATGTGCATGATATAATAATAATAGTTGGTTTTATAGTTGAAAATACCTATAGGCATCCTCGAATAAATCCTTCGTACAGAGCAAGAACTACAAAGAAAAAATAGACACTAGCAACGAGCCAAATATCCAAGAACGACATTAAACAATCATTGTGCGTCAAACATCTGTCACGAACCCACTAAATGTTCTCAATTCTGAAGCATACTACAAAAGAAAAAAAGCTACCCCGCAACCTCGAGGCATCCTCAGCAAACCCTGCAACAAAACTACTCAGTCGCACCACCGGCTACAGCGCTAAACCTGAGGCATTCAAGAGGAGAACACATCAGAAAGCAAAAAAAATTAGTGGCAAAAGAATAGGTAAGCAAGTGAGTAAACCAAACAAAGGAGGGTGTAACATCTCATTTCCAACTATACCCCTAAGTGTGGTTATTGGCCATGACTAGGTCATGACCAAACCCTAGGAAGCCCAAGAAGACCAAGGAAACCTAAGAATGTGGGTGAGACCACTATGGTCTGCAAATAGTAAATTCCTGAACCTTTGTTTAAGATAACCATGGGGTTTCACCAAGACTTCAAGACCCCACCATGTTCTCATCAAAGCATGGTAAGATCCATTAGATCAATAAGGACCCATGGAGGGCAGTCAAAAGGGTTAAAGTTGACCCAAGTCAACCCTAACCCTAAATGGGTCAAACCAACCTACTTAGGGTCAATTGACCATCCCCAAGCCAAGTGGACCCCACACAAGCCCACCTAACCATAGAGTGATGTCAATGGGTCACTTAGGACCCATTGGGGTCCACCCAAGAGGCTAAGTTGACCAAAGTCAACTCTAACCCTAAATGGGTCAACCTAGCCTACATTGGGTCAAACTGGCCTACACAAGGGCCAATTGAAGTTCCCTTAGCCAAGTGGACCCCACACATACCTTCATAACCATAGTGAGAGGCCAACGGGTCACCAAGGACCCATTGGGGCCAAACAAAAAGGTTAAGTTGACCAAAGTCAACACTAGCCCTAAAGTAGTCAAGGTACCCTACTTAAGGGTCAAGTGACCTCTAAAGTGCCAATACAACCCTACCTAGGGCTCAGGGGAGGCCAATGGGTCACCAAGGACCCATTTGGGCCAACCTCAAAGACCAAATTGACCTAAGTCAACCCTAGCCTAGGTTTGGGTCAAGCTAGCCCAAATGGGCTAACTCAAGCTCAAGCCCAACTCACTTGGGCTAACCATATTTTGGTGGATGAAATAAACATGTGGGCTGCCAATATGAGATTTACCAGCCAACTTAGTGACTAGGAGAGAGAGAGAGAGAATCTCAAAATTAAAGAATGATTTAGGAGAGAGAAAGGGGTATATTTAAGGGTATTTAGTGGAATAAGCCACTTGGACCCATGCCATCAGCCCCCACATGGGCTGGCGGACCCTTGGAAGTCATGAGAAGGAGCTGGAATGGAGTGGGGCCCACCCATGCATGCTTGGTGACAAAAACAAGGCAAACCCACCACCTCTCACATAGGAATTATCACCCCCTTTTGTTACTTCATCTCCCCACTTTTTCCCCCTCAATTCATCACCCTCAGGACCAGGAGAGCAGCAGAGAGATAGAGAGGCCGAGCCTGGAGCTGAACCCGAGCTGGAGGCGTGAAAACCAAGGATCGCCGCCACCGCCGCAATGGTTCCCCGCCGCTCCTCACGTCGCAAGGCAGCCGGGAAGGTCCTCCATCACCTCTCTCTCCATGCTTAGATCTTAGGGATGTTTAGGTTAGGGTTCGCGCTCGAATGAGCCCGAACCCAGCTCTTTGTTTTCCTCCATTAATGGCGGTTTTGAAGGTTCGGGTGAGGTGGCGCCGCCACCTCCGGCCGCCCTAGCCGCCGGAAAATGTACAAATTCTTCTATTTTTAGGGATGAGTTATTGGCCATGACTAGGTCATGACCAAACTCTAGGAAGCCCAAGAAGACCAAGGAAACCTAAGAATGTGGGTGAGACCACTATGGTCTGCAAATAGTAAATTCCTGAACCTTTGTTTAAGATAACCATGGGGCTTCACCAAGACTTCAAGACCCCACCATGTTCTCATCAAACCATGGTAAGATCTATTAGATCAATAAGGACCCATGGAGGGCAGTCAAAAGGGTTAAAGTTGACCCAAGTCAACCCTAACCCTAAATGGGTCAAACCAACCTACTTAGGGTCAATTGACCATCCCCAAGCCAAGTGGACCCCACCCAAGCCGACCTAACCCTAAAGTGAGGTAAATGGGTCACCTAGGACCCATTGGGGTCCACCCAAGAAGCTAAGGTGACCAAAGTCAACTCTAACCCTAAATGGGTCAACCTAGCCTACATTGGGTCAAACTGGCCTACACAAGGGCCAATTGAAGTTCCCTAAGCCAAGTGGACCCCACACATACCTTCATAACCATAGTGAGAGGCCAACGGGTCACCAAGGACCCATTGGGGCCAACCAAAAAGGCTAAGTTGACCAAAGTCAACTCTAGCCCTAAAGTAGTCAAGGTACCCTACTTAAGGGTCAAGTGACCTCTAAAGGGCCAATACAACCCTACCTAGGCCTCAGGGGAGGCCAATGGGTCACCAAGGACCCATTTGGGCCAACCTCAAAGACCAAATTGACCTAAATCAACCCTAGCCTAGGTTTGGGTGAAGCTAGCCCAAATGGGCTAACTCAAGCTCAAGCCCAACTCACTTGGGCTAACCATATTTTGGTGGATGAAATAAACATGTGGGCTGCCAATATGAGATTTACCAGCCAACTGCACTCAGGGCACATTCTCGGTGAAAGAGAATGTGGGATGCAATATATATATATACTGCTTGGTTATGCTAATAAACTACAGGGAAGGAGCATCGCCGCCCCGAATTGGGGGCGGGATCGTTATAATTTGGTAAGCATTGCTGACCGTTGTTTTGGTTTGCCACCGTTGCGGTGGATTGTGCTTGCACGTGCTGCGGAGCCGAGCGGTAAATAGCGGGCTAAAGCCCAAGTTGTTGAGCCGGACCTCGAAGTCCTAATTTTGAGTGTTTTCTTTTATTCATGTATGGTCAGCCTGCGTGTCGAGGTTTGAAAAATAATTGTAAGGCCATAAGGCTTGTACTTGTGTATTTGTACTTCATTCCTTTTGTCTTATTAGTGGACATTCATGGAAGTGTTGGGTTATTTATTAATGCAACAATTTTAATTGCTTCCACTAGAATGCTCTGTGTATGACATTTTTATTAGTTGGATGGTTCTCATTGAGTAACCACCCGGTCTGTTTGTGGTATATGGCGTCAGGCCCCGGCCGGACCTACTTCTATATGCTATGCGACGGATAAGGGGTGTTACAATTTGGTATCAGACTTCTGATTTCGGTCGGGCTTAAAATGAATTCGTGGACGAATACTTTTTAAGGGGTGGTGAGCACATGTGTGTGCGTCATCGTTATAACAGCAAAAGAACCGATGAATGTCCACTTAGGAATAAAAATACACGTGTTTGAGGAACCTGCGCGTTCCTATAATTACATTTTTCAATTTTGCTTGGTCGCCTAACGATGTTTTGTACAACTATAAGTGACCAGAAGCTGTGTTGGGCCGCCAGAAAGTCTGGTTTCTACAGAGTATAGTGCACCCGGTGAGGTGTTTGAGACCCCTCCTTCATCTGAAACCGTAAGAAAGATAGTTGAAGCGGTGTTCGCTATGACTAATGCATAGTATGGAAGAAATGTACAACCCTGTGCCCCTGTTGTGACATCAACGCCGGGTGGTGTGATGGAGCAGATGACATTTGGTAAACCATCAGGGCAGCAGCTGAACATGCTTTTAGTGTAGGGAGCGCACTCAGTTGACGAATATTTGCAAGCATTTCTTATAATAAGCCGCTACCCATGCTTTGAGTTGGAGAACGAGCATGCTATAGTCGATAGATTTTATAATGGTCTGCGTGGCGAGCTGCGAATCCTACTACTAGGACCAAAATTATTGGGATTCCGAGCCTTGGTGGAGTCGGCTAGATCTTTGGAAGTAGACTTGAGGAAGACTCACCCGATGCCAATGACCATGGTGTCGAACTATGCAAGCCCCATAAGAGCTGCATCCAGCAAAATGCTGGAGAAGGGGGCTACAACATCGACTAGTAAAGCTACTTACACTTGTCATACTCGTGGAAAGAAAGGGCACTTTGCCCGAGAGTGTTGGAATGGTGCTCAGAAGACTAAGAAAGATATGTCAAGAGCAGTTGAGTACATTAGTGTAAAAGAAACGACGTTCAAAATGCCGAACACCTCAAAGTATGGATATCGTAGGTGGTATAAGAAGGATAGGACTTTGGGTCTATCCCCTCCTCTCGGTGCTTCGGGGGCATCTACAGGCCAAAACCCGGGAGCATGTTACAACTGTGGGGAGTCAGGGCATTATGCCCGTGGGTGCCTAAAGTCCGAGAGAAAGCACGCCGCCGTGAGGACAGGTATGGTTTAAAGTTATAGCAGTTTAACCTTAAATACTTGTCGCCCTTGAGCATGTTAGCTTAGAACTACTTGTGCTAAGCTTTGTTCTGATTTTGTTTATCCGGCGAGAGCACCGTTTGTGTAAACGAAGCTTCGCATTCCTTTATTTAGGAATTATATTACGCGTCGGAGTACCTCCTTCGATGGTAAGAGACAAATTGGATGCGTTATGGTGCAATGGTGCTCAATGTGCGCGGGTAGAATCTATTGTGCTTAGGTGTGGTTTGGGAGTCAAGACTTTGACTTACAAGTGTCGTTACTACCGCTAGGGGAGCTCGACGTGATCTTTGGTATGGACTGGCTCTCGGAGCAGCAAGCATACATTGATCGAAATAACAAGGAAGTCAAGTTGGGAACAGGTCGTGAGACGACTTTTACGGTCTTGAAAGGGTCGAGCAAGACGTTGATGTCTTCCCTTCAGGTGGTGAAGGCGGTTTGAGCTAGTGCAGAGCTGTTATTTACACTAGTGGAGGTTGCAAAACCGAAGCCTATGTTGGATAGTATTTCAGTGGTATCGGAGTACCCTGATGTGTTCCCTAGCAATCTTCCTGGAGCCCCGCCTCAACGGTAGATAGATTTCACGTTTGAGCTAGTGCCAGGTGCGAAACCTATTTCACGATCCCCGTATCGGCTAGCGCCTAAAGAAATGGTGGAGCTGAAGGTGCAAGTTCAAGAGTTGTTGGAGCAAGGGTTTGTGCATCCAAGTTCGTCACCTTGTAGCGCACCGGTACTCTTTGTTTAGAATAAGGATAGGAGCTTGAGACTTTGTATTGATTATCGGGAGTTAAACAAGCTAACGGAAAAGAACAAGTACCTGATCCCAAGGATTGATGATCTATTTGATCAGTTAGTCGGGTCGACGGTGTACTCTAAGTTGGATCTCAAGTCTGGTTACTATCAGCTGAGGATAATAGAGGGTGGTATCCCTAAGATAGTTTTAAGTACAACATACGGGCATTACGAGTTTACGGTTTCCATTTGGGCTGACCAATGTGCCGTCGGTGTTCATGGATTTGATGAACGGGACCTTCAGGGAGTACTTGGACCATTTTGTGATCGTCTTCATCGACGATATTTTGGTGTACTTGCAGAGTGAGGAAGATCACTTTAGGCATCTTCATTTGGTTTTGGAGATGCTAAGGCGGAATCAATTGTATGCCAAGTTCTCGAAATGCGAGTTTTCGTTGTCCACAGTGGCATTCCTTGATCATATAGTGAGTGGAGAGGGTATTGCAGTGGATCCGGCGAAGATTGTTGCGATACGAGAGTGGCCTGAGCTTTCTATGGTGGCGGAAGTCCGGAGCTTTCTGGGGATTGCCGGCTATTATAGGCGCTTCGTGGAGAACTTCTTGCGGATAGCGTTACCTCTCACTACTTTGATGAGGAAGGAGCGAAAGTTCGTTTGGACGCCGGAGTGCACGCGAGATTTTGAGGAGTTGAAATGTCGGTTAACCACGACGCCTGTGTTGAGTTCGCTGAGTGGGACCACAGGTTATGAGATTTATAGCGATGCATCAGGCAGTGGTTTGGGTTGTGTGCTACAGCAACATGGAAGCGTTATAGGGTATGGCTCGAGAAAACTGAAAGTGCACGAGAGGAATTATCCGGTCCATGACTTGGAGTTAGCGACCCTAATTTTTGCCTTGAAGCTGTGGAGGCACTACTTGTATGGGGTAAGGGTTGATATCTATACCGATCACAAGAGCCTGAAGTATTTGCTGGATCAGAAAGATCTGAACATGCGACAGCGTAGGTGGATAAAGTTTCTGGGGGACTATACATTCAAGATCCACTATGTGCCTTGTAAAGGCATTGCGGTTGCGGATGCATAGAGTCGCCGGGCCCCAGCTCAAGCCAATTGGCTGTCGGTCCATGACGAGCGGTTGGTTCGGGAGTTAGAGGCGTTGGCGATCTCTTGCGTAGACAAGCAATCAAGTGTTGAAGCATTATTGAATTGGACTGAAGTCCAATATGACCTGGCTGATCGGATTAGACAGGCTTTGGATATGGATGGCCACGTGAAGTAGATCATGGTTGAAGCTCTGGATGGGTCAAATTCCCAATTCGTTGTGGACGACGGATTACTTTGGAAAGACGGTCATCTGTGCGTCCCAAACGTGGGCAATTTGCGGGTGGAATTATTGTATGAGGCACATCATACCGAGTACTCAATTCACTCGGGGAGCATGAAGATGTACCGCGATGTTAAAAAATTATTCTGGTGGCCAGGACTGAAAAAGGATGTGGCGCTCTACGTGGCAAAGTGTCAAATTTGCGCCTTAGTGAAAGCGGAGTGCCAAAAGCAGGGAGGATTCTTGAAATCCTTGCCGATTTCGGAGTGGAAGTTCGACGACATTACAATGGACTTTGTGCATGGGTTGCCAAGGTCGCAAAAAGGGAACTACGCCATTTGGGTGGTCGTAGATCGTCTAACGAAGTTGTCGCATTTCATTCCACATAGGAAGGATGATCCGGTTGAGAAATTGGCAAAGCTATATGTGGATAATATTGTACGGCTTCATGGTGTGCCCCGCAGCATCGTGAGTGACCAAGATGGGTGGTTCACGTCCAATGATTGGAGGCTGGTACAGCAGATGTTGGGAATAAAACTGAGTTTTAGCACAGCCTTTCATCCCCAAACGGATGGGCAGACTGAGAGGGTCAATAGGACAATGGAAGACATGCTTCGCAAGAGTGTCCTGGACTTTGGAAAGCAATGGGAAGATCACCTATACTTGGTGGAGTTCGTTTACAACAATAGCTACCATGCGAGCATTCAAATGGCGCCCTTCGAGTCCCTTTATGGTAGAAAATGTCGCACGCCATTGTACTGGCTGGAAACGGGTGAATCAAAGTTGTATAAGCCACTAAAGGTGGCGGATGCTACTTCTTTGGTGAGAAACATTGGGGAGAGGTTGCTAATCGCTCAGGACTGCCAGGCTAAGTACTATAATACCAAGCACAGGAATGTGGAGTTCACTATTGGCGATTGGGTGTACATGAATATCGAACCGTTCAAGGGTGTCTCGCGGGTGCGGCGCTTGTAGAAGCAAAGCCCGAGGTACCTTGGAATGTTTGAGGTTCTGGAGCAGATTGGTGAAGCATCATACCGGTTGAAGCTATCAGTGGAGCTTAGTGGTCTACATAATGTATTGCATATATCGGTTGTACGGAAGGCGGTGCAAGAGCCTATGCCAGTGATCGCGGTCGATCAAGTGCCGGTTGATAGTGGTTTGATGTCGAAGATCAAGCCCGTACGTATTGAGGACTCAGAAGTCAAGCGGCTACACAATATAGAGATCAGGATGGTCAAGGTCCGTTGGGATAACTGCGCTCGCGATGAGCTCTCTTGGGAGCGAGCGCAGACTATGCTTGAGGAGTACCCGAAGTTATTTCACTCAGGTACCGTTTAAGTTTTATGTTTCTTTCCTTTATGTAATTTCGAGGACAAAATTCTTTTAAGAGGGGGAGAGTTGTAACGCCCCAAAACTCGAAAGAGCAACGGGAGGCATTTTGGGCCAAATTTGGAATTTGGTAGGGGGCACACGGCCTGGGACACGGGTGACTCACAGGGCGTGTCAGGCTCGAGTCGACAATTTGGCCGAGAGGTCGACGAATTTTGGAGTCGACGATCATCGAGCAGCGAACACGGCATGAGACACGGGCGTGTCTCAGGGCGTGTCGAGCTCGTGTCGACGATCGGCCCGGGAAGTCGACATTTTTGCTCGTCGCTATATCGAGACAGGGAACATGACCTAGGACACAAGCATGTCCAGGGCCTTGTCGTGTGGTTGACGAACTGCGCTCGACGAAGTGTCGAGACAGTGAACACGGCCTAGATCCCAGGCGTGTTCAGGTTTGACATGGGCATGTCAAATAGGACACGGGCGTGTCCAAGACCCATGTGAGTCTCGGGTTGGTGTTGGTCCTGTGTTGATGGGGGAACACGACCGAGAACACAGGCGTGTACTGGCTGATACGGGCGTGTCAGGTCGAACACGGGAGTGTTGTATACCCGTGTGTTTTTCGAGACGCGTCGATTTTGATGGCGAAAGAGGGACACGGCCATGGACACGGGCGTGTCGCAGGCCGTGTTAGGCCCACGTTTTACATTTCAGCTACGGATCGTAGCCGTTCGTTTCCTTATTTTGTGATCCGACGATTGGGCATTTGAAACACTCATTTCACTTGAGTGCTTCTCTTTCTAAGTCTAGAGAGAGAGGAGTGCAAAGGAGGAAGAAGAAGCCTAGATCTGGTCATCGGCGGAGCTTCGGAGCTCCAAATCGCGAACCGACTTTGGATCTACATAGGCAAGGGGAGTGCGGTGCTTTTCATCCGCTTGCATTTCCATGGCACCAAGTAAGAATGCTAGGGTAACGATTCTCTACTTGAGCATGTGAAGCTCTACTTCTTTTGCATAGGGAAGGCCGCTCTCGTGAGTTTGTGGTGAGTTTGAGGCGTTCCTTCGGGTAGACATGAATAGTCCCCGTTGTGTACATATAGAGTCCGTAATCGAGAACGGATATAACCATGTTGTGTGAAGCCTACCCGGACAAGTTGGTATTGATCGGTGATGTTGCATTGAATAAATGGTCGGAGAAGACTCTGTGCGAATGTTTGTTTTTCGGGTTTTCTACGTGGTAGATTGCAACTGGCAGCCTTGGGGATTAACTCCAAGGTGCACCCAGAAAACTGGGTAGATGCGTGGTTTTGCCAACAAGGTGGCCGGGGAGCCAACCTGAACATAACTGGGTTATGTGATTGTATGGGAGATATGGGACTCGAGGAAGCTTGACCCGCGCAGACGACTTAATTTACGTAGCGGTGTGAGCAACGGGTCAGGTGGAACCGTACCCAATCTATGTAGTTCGGTTAAAGAGACATAATGTTACTTGGCACTTACCGTTGGCATAGATGGAGGGTCTTATGCGGTGGCCATAAAGACCAGATGCTTACGAGATATTGCCGTCCTGGGGGCTATGGTGAGTCGGCGGACTTTGACCGTGATCACCGAGAATGTGCCCTGAGTGCACGGGGTGTGTGGCCATGCGTGCCAATGTCTGTGATGCAATGTATATATATACTGCTTGGTTATGCTAATAAACTGCAAGGAAAGAGCATCGCCGCCCCGAATTGGGGGCAGGATAGTTATAATTTGGTCAGCATTGCTGACCGTTGCTTTAGTTTGCAACCGTTGCCGTGGATTGTGCTTGCAGGTGCTGCGGAGCCGTGCGGTAAATAGCGTGTTAAAGCCCAAGTTGCTTAGCCGGCCCTCGAAGGCCTAATTTTGAGTGTTTTCTTTTATTCATGTATAGCCGGCCTGCATGCCGAGGTTTGAAAAACAATTGTAAGGCCATAAGGCCTGTACTTGTTTATTTGTACTTCATTCCTTTTATCTTATTAGTGGACATTCATGCAAGTGTTGGGTTCTTTATTAATGCTACAATTTTAATTGCTTCTGCTAGAATGCTTTGTGTAGGATGTTGTTATTGGTTGGATGGTTTTCATTGAGTAACCACCCAGTCTGTCTGTGGTATATGGCGTAGGGCCCCAACCGGACCTACTGCTATATTCTATGCGACGGATAGGGGGTGTTACAGCTTGAATGATGGATGCTCGTGGGAGTCGTTAAAGGAGTTATTGTTGAAGAAGTTCTTGCTGTCTGTGGAAAGAGACTGGTTGATGAATGACTTCCTTCACTTAAAGTAGAGGCAGCTTACTATTAGTGAATACGAGGTGGAGTTCAGTAAGCTGAGCCGCTTTGCTCCTGACTTGGTATCTTTAGAATCCAACCGAGTCAAGCGATTTCTGGGTGGTCTTCGGAATGACATCCAAGAACTTACGAGTGCCTACGAATCTGAGACTTATTATGAGGTGGTAGAGGCTGCTCTGAAGGTGGAATCCATTGACAATACCAAGGTCAGAGGTTAGCAGATGAGGAAGGATAAGAGAAAGACTGTTGAAGGTAAGGAATCACAGGAATTCGGGACTATTGGGAATAAAAGAGGCAAGGAAGTGTGCAGTTTCTGTGGTCGGGTAGGCCACCCGTTCGAGAGATATTACCAGAGACTGGGAGCTCCGAAGCAAGAGCAGGTGCACGCAATTCAGGGCGCTCCCAAAGAGAGATCAGTTTGTTCTAGTTTTAACAAGATGGGGCGTGATACATCCCATTGCTGGAAGGACAATACCTGTTATCTATGTGGGCAGAAGGGGCATGTCAAGACCTATTGCCCTCAGGCTCAACCCCCGTTGTAGCCAGTGCCACTTCAGGCCTTGCCGCCACAGCAGCTCTTGGACAAAGGGAAGGGCAAGTTGAACGTGGTGTCCGCGGATGAAGCTCAGACGTCGACCCAAGTTATTTCAGGTTAGATCCTAACCTAGTTTTATTTTCTAGGTATGATCTAAATGTCAACGTTCTTTTCCCTTAGTCGTATATTTAATCTTATAGGAAAGATTAAGTTAAGTAACTACTGGGCGCAAGCCCTTTTCGATTCCGGTGCTACCCACTCGTTCGTGGCTAGATCTTTTGTAGAGCATCACCGTTTGACCCTCGATCCGGTTGGCGACCCGTTTTGTGTGAATTTCCCCTCAGGTGATTCCGTGGTGTCAGATCAGGGAATTTAGAGTTGTCTAGTCCAGTTGGGAGATTTTCTCGCGGTTGCAGATCTAAAGGTTATGGACTTGGAAGATTTTGATGTAATCCTGGGCATGGATTGTCTGTCGAAGTACAATGCAGTAATCCAGTGCTAGGTTAGGCACTTGGACTTCAAGATGGGTGAAGGTCAACGCAGGAGCTTCTATGGTTATTCGCGCCAGGATTCTCCGATCATTTCTGCGGTAAGTGCTCTAAAGATTTTGAATTCAGGATGCTTTGCCTGTTTGGTTTCAGTGTTGGCGACCATTGTTAGTTTGCCACTTGTGGAGAAGATTGCTGTAGTGCACGAGTTTCCTGACGCGTTTCTTGATAATCTTCTTGGTCTTCCTCCTGAGAGAGATGTTGAGTTTGTCATAGATTTAGAGTCGGGTACCTGTCCTATCGCTAAGGCTCCGTACCGTATGGCTCCGTATGAGTTGGGAGAGCAGCGTAACAAGTTAGACAAGATGTTGCAGAGTGGTTTCATTTGGCCAAGTTAGTCACCGTGGGGTGCGCCCATTCTGTTTGTAATGAAGAGAGATGGATCAATGAGGTTGTGTATACATTATAGTGAATTGAATAAAGTGACCATCAAGAATAGATATCCCTTGCTGAGATTCGATGATCTATTAGACCAGTTGCGTGGTAGCTCTGTATTTTCCAAGATTGACCTGCGTTTGGGTTATCATCTGTTGAGGATTCATGAGGCAGACATTCCACGAACTGCTTTTTGTTCGCGGCATGGACATTTTGATTTCTTGGTAATGTCTTTTGGATTGACTAATCCACCCGCCACATTCATGGATTTGATGAACAGAGCATTCAATGACTTCCTGGATCATTTTGTCATTGTGATCATATATGACGTTCTAGTCTACTCCCGAAATGCTGAAGAGAATGCGCAGCACTTGCGATTGGTTTTGTCAACTTTGAGAGAGCATAAGTTGTATGATAAGTTGAGCAAGTGCTAGTTTTGGCTACCTCAAGTTTCCTTCTTGGGCCATGTGGTGAATAAAGATGGGATAACGGTTGATCCGAAGATGATAGTTGTAGTGATGGATTGGAGTAGGCCTACCACTCCCAAGGAAATAAGAGGTTTCCTAGGGCTGGCAGGCTACTCTAGAAGGTTTGTGGAGGGATTCTCTACATTATCTATGCCTTCGACAAAGTTGACACAGAAGCATGTAGCCTTTATTTGGAGTGATAAGTGTGAAGAGGCGTTCCAGGAGCTAAAGAGGAGATTATGCACTGCACCAGTTTTGACCTTGCCTACTGAAGGACTGGAATATTTTGTCTATGTGGACGCATCACATGTTGGGCTCGGATGCGTGTTGATGCAGGAGGGCAAGGTTATTGCGTATGTGTCTAGGCATCTAAAGGTTCATGAACGGAATTACCCTACGCATGACCTGGAATTTACAGCAGTGATCTATGCACTCAAGTTGTGGAGACATCTGTTGTATGACGCTATATGCAAGATTTATACTGATCATAAAAGTTTGAAATACGTCTTCACATAGAAAGAACTGAATTTGCGCCAGCGTAGATGGCTGGAGTATGTGGCAGACTATGATGTTGTGATCCAGTACCACCTGGACAAAGCTAACGTGGTATCCGACGCCCTGAGTAGGAAAACAACTAAAATTTTTAACCTTTCGGTGGATTCACTGGTGGAGGAATTTCTACTGATGGGAATTTTGGTGGGATGTGGCAGCTCGACTAGTGAATTAGAAGTGTTAGAGCCTTCGTAGATTACGCTTACTAGATTGCATCAAAAGGAGGGTCCAGATCTGTTACATCTTTATAGTAGAGATGTGAAGGGTGAGTTTCCAGAGCTTTCAATTGATGATATGGGAACCCTGATATACCGTGGTAGGCTTTGCATTCCCTCTGTTAAGGATATTAGGTATTAGTTATGCAAGAAGGCACATGGTTCTAATGCGGCCTACTACCCCGATTCAACGAAGATGTACCAGAATATGAAATAGATTGCTTGGTGGATGGGTATGATGGGGGATATATCAAGGTTTGTATCTGAATGTGAAAGAATATGTGTCTAACCACCTAGAGGGGGGGGGGTGAATAGGTGGATTTTACTTTTTTACTTTAAAGGCAGACAAACTGTTCAATAATTTAAGCAGCTAATGCAATTTCTACAACAATCAGCACATCAATCACAGTAACAATCATACACAGAGTGCACACAGAGTTTATAGTGGTTCCCCAAGGTCTGGGTACATCCACTTTCCCTCTTCGCCTATCTAGTAGTGTACTAGATTCGTCCTAACTTCTGCACTTCCCCTCAGATCCTCAGATCTTACAACTCAGAACCGCAAACAGGTTCCTACAGCTCAGAGTGTCCCCACTCCTACAACTCAGGCAAAAAGCCCTACCACTCAGTCTTCAACAAGACCTACACTCAGGCTAAACAGCCCTACCTCAGCCTTCAACAAGACCTACACTCAGAGAATAGATTCTCATACACTCAGTCTCAAAAGACCTACCTCAGCTTTTATAAATTTAGGCTTACAACTCAGATCCCTTAGGATCCTATAAAAAGATAATAACAAGATTTATATCACCACTCTGCTTGAGAGAATGAAGAGGGCAACCTTCTTGATCAGTTCTTGATAGTACTGATTCCTGAGATCAACTTTGTCTTTGCTTTCTTCAAGGCTTCTTGAGTCTGAACTTAGTAAAAGTTGATTTTCTTGAAGTAGACCTGCTGGCAACTTCCTTCTTAAGATAAAGAATTGAATCTGGATCCTTCTTTGTAGTCCAGTTCAGAACCTGCTTCTTAAGAGATTTGATTAAACAAGTCTCTTCCTTGATTTCAATTACTGGAGTTCGCTCTCTCCAAGTAAATCTGAAATTTCTTCAAAATACTGATTTACACTTTTCTCTGGATCTGTATTGATCTTCTTAATTGATCTGTTGATCTTCTGATTTGTTAATCTTCTCAATACATACTCTTCCTGTTGAAGGAAAAAGTCTTTATATAGACTTTCTCCATATTAACCGGCTGATCCGGTTTCTAATAACCTCTGACAGCTTTGACAGTTGGAGTTGACCGGTTGAAATGGCAGCTGTCAAGTCATCCAGTCACTTCTTGAAATCACTGTCACTGTCTGAAAGTGTTGAGACAGATAGTCATTGTGTGTTGACACAAATAGACCAACTGTCGACACAAGTGGACTAAGTGTCGACACATGTCTTGGTGTTGTCGACACAACTCCTTCTGTTGTTGTAACAGCTTCTCGACACTGCTTGAGTGTGTCGACATAAGTACATCTTATTTAAAACTTAGTTGAATTCTGCTGTGTGTCGACACATCTAATTTGTGTCGACACAACTTCTTCTGTTGTTGATACTTGCCGAGTGTCGACATATCTCCTTTGTGTCGACACAAATACTTCTTCTTTAACTATGTTGAAACTTACAGTATGTCGACACAAGTCCTGTGTGTCGACACAGTTGATGTCGACAATGCCTTCAGTGTGTCGACACAGCCTCCTGGTGTCGACACATTTGATGTCGACTAAGCTTCTCTAGGTCTCGACACTGCCTCTAAGTGTCGACACTATTTATGTCAACTATTCTTCACAGTGTCTCGACTCTGTCTGTATGTGTCGACACTTTTCTACTGGTGTCAACACTGCCTTTCCTGGTATCGACACAAATTACTTCAGGTGTCGACACTGCTTCTCTAGGTGTCGACACAAGCCTTCATAAGTGTCGACACTTCTTCTCTGGGTGTCGACACATGAACTTAGAAACTTTTCTGCATTTCCTGTAATTACTTAACCTGCACATATAAACTCAAAACACATCAAATACACCTTGATGTATATCATTGAGTAGGGTGAGGCTTCTTCAAATCTGGTACACATATTCCAGTGTACCCAACAATCTTCCCCTATTTGGAGAAGTCATAACCCTTAGTCAATGATATACAGCATTCATAACAAATACACAATATGATGTATAACAGCATTATATGATAGGGTAAATACTAAACAAAACAAGTATAAAGAATCTTCACAGAATAACAATGTAACAGATTGAAGATAAACCATTGTTTTGTTACAACTTCCTTTTGTTTCATGAACAAATATTTACATAGATGTTTTAATATAAAAGATTATAAAATGTAAACTCAAGTAAATCTAATCTAATGCTGCTCTGGCTCCTTGATGACAATGCCCTTGCCAGGTTGAATCTTGGCCTGAACAGGAACATCAGAGCCATCAGAAGGGTTCTTTCCCTTTAGATCTTTCTTTTTCTGTTCTTCAGCTCTTATCTTTTGTCTCTCAAAATAATGATAAGGCTTAGGGAAATACTTGCTAGGCTCTTGTGCATTATGAGGTAGCTTCCCTAGTTTAGCCTTCCTTCTTTACTGAACCATGGCCTCTTGCTTAGCTTCATGTTTTCTCCATTCTAGCTCAGAATACCATTTGCCCCTATCTAGGATATTGTACTTTGTAGCTTTCCAAGCAGTTAGGATATTATTTCTTGAAGTTGGGCTGCATTGCTCAAAATCTGGCTTTAACTCAGTCTGCTCTCTAAATATTTTCTTAGACAAAAGAGTTTCTTGTTCTTTCAAAAATGCCTCTAACACGGTCTTGTCTACTTTCTCAATGATCACATTTTGAGCATCCTCTGGAGGGCTATACATAGATTGGACATCCTGATGTATCATGTCAAAATCTGCTAGAGGGTAAATTACTTGAGCCACTTCAGCTTACTTACCTCCAAAAACAGCAGGATTAATACCAGATTCAACAACATTATCATCATCACATAAGGGTGGATATCCAATGGTGGCTCTGATGCTGTTTGAAATCCATTTAGCATGGTCAGAGCCTACTTTGATTAATACCCTCTCCCCCTTTATGACTTCTCTTTCTATATGATCCCTAAGATCATCCTTCTGAAATCTGATCTGGGCATTCAGATAGTTAACTCCATCTTTATAAAAAGGTTTGAACTTCTGAAGCTCTGCAGAAATAGCCTTCTGAGAATCTGCAATGGCAGTTTGAACAGCAGTTAGACTGTCTTGTAATTGATTATCAAAGTCCTCTTTGGCTGTAGCCCTAGCCTCAGTTTGAGCATCAGCAATATTCTTCATTTCATTTCCTATAGCATTATGTGACTCTGTGAGGTTATCATTCATCCTTAGTTGATTTTCTAAGACATGGCCCTGCTTAACTGCTATATCATCCACCCGTGTCTTTATTTTCTCTTGATGAGTAGCCAGATATACTACTGCATTGCCCCCTTTATGGAAACAGTCAGTCATTTCCTTCTTATTTTGATTAACCTCAAATCTTATAGACTTTATATCTGTAGCCAGGGAGAGCTGTAGAGCTGTATGAGTCTCACCAATGTACTTCTCCATGGCTATCCTTTGCTCATCTAGCTTGACTTGCAAGTCCACCATCAATGAGCTGTAATCAACAGATGGTGCAAATTGTGGAGTAACTGTTTGTAAAGCTTTCTTGTAACTCGGGCTTCTTCTCTTGAAGACCATGAGCTTTCTTTTCTTGGCTCTAGCAGTTTCTTCATCCTCAAAAGCAGAAGTACTGGCAATGTCTACCCTTTCCTTAGGACTAGGATGAAATTCCTTCTCAGTGCTTGGTAGCTCCTCCTGTGTCCTTTGCTCCTCAGTGTCATCTCGAACAGTCCCCTCCTGTGACCTGACATTTTCCCTCTCAAGGTTAGCTGACTCCCCCTCAAAAGCTGCTTTCTCTCCTTCAAAATCAGTCTGTAATAGATCAGGGAATAACTCTTCTAGAGTAAACTCCTGTTGAGTAGGGACTAGAGAATCTCATATCTCAGGAGCATTATCAGCAGCAGATGTGTCTTCCATGACAACATCTTGTGGTTGACTATGTAACTGAGTATGCTGATCAACATCAATTAAAGATTCAGTCAATACTTCATCCTCAATATGAAAAATTGATTTATTAACTTCATTTATTACCTCAAGAATTATTTGGGTTGCCCTTTCACTGTCTAAGTGAGTTGGCTCATCCACATGTTGAGGCTCCCCCTGGAGTGGATCTAGGTGGATAGGGCTAGCAGATGGCATCTCCCCCTGCCTCTGTGCATCTTCATTCCTTGCTGGTGACTGTCCAGCATTTCCAGCCTCTCCTTCATCAGAACTAAAAACTACTTGCTCTTCTGAGCTACTGGATGATTCAGGAGCCACTATGGCTTTCTTCTTTATATTCTGTGGGGAAACTTCCTTTTCTGGATTAGGCATGTCCTTGGTTAACACCCTATCCCACCTTGAGATAATCCTAACATCCATTCTCCTCATGTGATTTATCTTAGAACCTGTAGTTTGGTTCATCACTTCTAGAATAGTTCCAACCAAATATAAACTCAGAATCCTACCCAGATTGGGCTTCTTCAGACTTTCTTTATGTTGGGTATTATATCCACATTAACCCAGATTTGATGAATTCACCCTGGAAATAAGATGAATTAAGTTGTATTTGATGCTTGGTTTGAGTTATATGTTTGCAGTAATTTCACTGAGAAGTGTAGACCAATGTCAGTCCACAGAGGGTCACCAAGCACAGGAACTGTGCAATGTAATCCATCATTGCATATTCCAAGGTGTTGCCTCATATGTGGTCTCTCTATTGGGATAAACTTCATATTCAAGCCATTGGACTATGGGAAAGGAATTAGAAGTTGACTACATTAGAAGAAACAATTTTCCAACATCAAAAATTCTCTAAGTCTTTTACTCGAGTAGGTCTATAACTACTCAAGTAGTTTGTGTATAATTTACTCAAGTAAAGGAACTTTGTACTCGAGTACTTAAGTGTGTCTCTCATGTAGCTAAGACACCTACTCGAGTAGACATAGTCATATACTCGAGTAGCAAGCTTATATACTCGAGTAGATTACTCTTTATACCCGAGTATTAAAGGGTTCACTTATCAAATTTTTTTCTAAGTCATGGACTCGAGTAAGTATACTCACATACTCAAGTAGATAGAATCATACTCGAGTAGTTTATTATACCTACTCGAGTAGATCATGTTTCACTCGTGTACCTTGATATTTTCCTACTCCAAAATTTTCTAAGTCTTTTACTCGAGTAGAACTTTCACCTACTCGAGTAGATTACTTCCTCTCGAGTAGTTTAGTTCAACTACTCAAGTAGCTCTTGCTGACATCTTCAGAATTCATTCTAAGTATCCCACTCGAGTAATCCTTCATGTACTCGAGTAGTTTATGTAATATACTCGAGTAGTTCTTCCAGTACTCGAGTAGATCCTTTATGTACTCGAGTAAGTCACTCTACATACTCGAGTAGTTCTGTCTGCTTACTCGAGTAGTTGATTTCTACCTACTCGAGTAGCCCATGTTTATATACCACAGTATGTTCTCCTTCATGTACTCGAGTAGTTATTCAAGTACTCGAGTAGTTAATCACTTACTCGTGTAGTTGGCTGAACCTTTTTGAAATTTTGCTAAGTCCTTTTTCTGACGGGATTTTGAAATCACGCGACATGATTGGTCCACATGTACATCATTATGACTGATTATGACCGTTAGTCTCTTCTATATAAGGTCTTATCAGAAAATGACAAACCCTAAGTATTCTCCAAGCTTTCTTGTCTATTTTTTTCGAGAAATATTCTTCAGCCGACTCCTCCCTGTTTTCCCGAAACAGAAGCCGTCGCCGCCACCATCTTCTTCGGCCACTGTTTCTAAGGTCAGAGGATTCATTCTGAAGAAAGTTACAGATCGACATCGACATCACCGTTCATTCTCTCTCTCTGATTCTGTAAAGGCAAGAAGATCCAGATCTGGGCCGGGACTCTCTTCACCGATTTCTGATAGTGCTGCAAAGTCCATAGGAAGAAGTTTTCTGGCCATTTCATCAGATCTGATTGAATTTACTGTTTGTATAATTTTCCAACACTTTATTAATCTTGTAGGAGAAAGTTTCTCCGAGTGTAGGAGTTTTTCACTCCGAGTTTGTAGAAAGTGTTATCTTCCGAGGTATAGATCCCCTTGTTTGGATCGAGTTTGTAGGAACTTTATTCTGAGGGTAGGATCGATTCTTGATCCGAGATAGTGGAGTAGCCGAGTCTAGTTGATTGCTAGATCGGTGAGGGAAAGTGGATGTACCCAAGGTTGGGGAACCACTATAAATCTTGTGTCGTCTGTGAAATTGGTAGATAGTTCTGTGCTGTTCTCTAATTATTTTTTATTCCGCAAAAGACGCACAACTCACTTATTCACCCCCTCTAGGTGATTTAGGTTGACAACTGTTTTCTTTCAATTGGTATCAAAATGAGGTTTATCGTCAAAAGGTTAACACCTTGATCAGATCCAAATCTGTTGTCTGAAAGATTCTACCATAAAATGGACAAGGGCAAAGATTTCGCCAAGCTTCCACTGTGCAACAAACATAACTTTCCCATGTGGAAAGAAAGGATAAAATTTTTCATGGAAGCTGTGGATCCAAGGATCTTCATGATCGTTGAAGAAGGTCCTTACGTTCCCATGACTGTGTCCACTATCGACCCTACCAAGAAAGTTCCCAAAAAGCTAATGGATCTCGACAAAGACGAGATTGCACTTGTCTCTCTCGATAAGAAAGCTAAGATTTGCACTTGTCTCTCTCGATAAGAAAGCTAAGAACATTATAGCAAGTGCAGTCGATGACTCGATGCTGCAGAATTTGATTCACTGTCAATCAGCTAAGGAGATGTGGCACTCCTTAGTCACTTTGATGGAAGGAACTGAAGAAGTAAGGGATGATCAGAGATCCCTTCTCAATCAAAAATATGAAGCGTTCCGACAAGAGAACAAGGAAACAATTGCCGACACCTTTGAGAACTTCTTCAAAATTGTAAATGGCCTAAGGGTGTATGGCCGTGTATTCACCAACGGAGAACTGAACGACAAATTCTTGAGATCCCTAACCAAGGAATTGGATAACAAGGTATGCGTCATCAGGGAGTTCGGGAAGCTAGCTGAAACGGACCCGCAAAATCTTTTTGGAAAGCTTATGTCTTATGAACTCCAAATCAATACAAGAAGAGCTGAAGAAGAGAAGGGCAGGTCTGCACTAAAGGAGAAATCTGTCGCTCTGAAGGCAGACACCTCCAAAAAGACTAAGGCTGCATCACCCGCTCCAGCTCCAGAAGTTGATGAAGAAGAAGAAACATCAGAACCTAGCACCTCAGCCTCTGAACTATCAGAAGGAGAGTTCTCCTTACTCTCAAGGCAATTCAAGAAGTTTCTCAATAAAAAGAAACAATGGAAAGGCAAGGATGCGTCATACAGAAGATCGCGACGCGATGACGATCGACAAAGAAAAGGCTCAAGCTGCCACGAAAGGTATAATACTAAACAGAACAAATACGTTTCAACTGACATCATTTGCTACTGCTGTAATTAGCCAGGTCACGTCATTGCTGACTACCCTCATAAGAAGAAGGAGGGTGGTAGAAGAGAAGACAAGAAATCCTCACACAACAAGAAAAGGAAAGAGAAGAGACTCATATCTAAAAGGATCAGGACTCTTAGCGACTCCGACTCATCTGAGTCAAGCAATGAAGAAGAAGCTTACTTTAGGCTAATGGCTCAAACAGATGATGAACAAGAACCCCAGTTCACTGGGAAGGTAAACCCTCATACCCCTCTTTCAGAGTCTGAAGTCTCTGAACATGATTGCGAGGGTAGCTCCTCTGACGATGAGTCAGAATTGATAGCCAAGTACAAGGAGTTAATCATGGCTTACGACAAATGTCATCGAGTCGTGAAAACTCAGGCTAAAGAGATCAAATCACTAAAAGCCGAAGAGAGCAACTTGAGAGAGAAAGACGCAAAGAATGACTCCCTCGAGGAAAACTTCAATAATACTATTGAAGAATATAACAAGGCTCTTGAGCACCTTGACCTGAAGGAGAAGATCATCAAAAGATTGGAAGCCGAACTTGCAACTGAAAGGAAACTTGTTGAGAGTTTCTCGAAGCCCAAAACAGTTCTTCCATTCGTTGCTGAATTCTCAGCAAAGGCCAAGGGAGCTGGACTAGGCCATGAAGAAGCTCTTAATAAATCCTCTAGGAGAAACAAGAATCAACGGAAAAATAAGGCCGCCAAAACGGCCTTAGCCGAAGAAAAGGGAAAAGCCCCTCAAAATCAAACCACATTCAAAAAGGTCATCTTTCCATCAAATGAGTTTGATTTTGACTCATCATACGGGCACTTTGCTAGGCATACTTATGTAGAGCCAAAGTCCCGCTATCAAGGATGGGCTCGACCCCGAAACTTTGGCGAAAGTGTTTTTAAGGCACCTTATGAAGAAGTTATTCTTCAGAGCTATGGCCCTTTCAATCATGGGCATAACTTCAAGAAGGCACCAAAGACAAAGCCTGTTGTAGAGAAGCCCATAAAGGAGAAGAAGTCATGTGATTACCATCATCATGAGACAACTTCCTCCAAGAATGCTACCCCTGCTAGACCAAAGTTCCAAAAGGTCAAGTAGGAGATCTTGAGGCAAAGGTACAATAGATTTGACTGTTGGTGCTATGGCAAGGTTGGTCACTTCGCCATAGATTGCTGGTTCAATTCCAGAAACGCTGCAACCCCTCATTTCAGCAATATGAGAAAGACCGCTCATAATGCTAACACTTGTAGGGGGAGCACTCTAACCCGAGACCAAGGACCCAAATGTGTTTGGGTTCCTAAGGCAAATTGATTGTGATTGCAGGGATGTCCAAAGGCTAACAAAATGCCTATCTGGTACTTGGAAAGCGGATGCTCTCGGCATATGACCGGGACTAGAAGACTCATTCAGAACTTTACCCCAGTCGTGAACGGACCAAAGGTCATCTTTGGAGGTTCAGACCGTGGAATTACTAGAGGCTATGGTATGATTACTAACGACAATGTATCCTTCTCGGATGTGGCCTATGTCGAAGGATTGGAACACAATCTCATTAGCATAAGCCAACTCTGCGATAAAGGATACATAGTTGAGTTCCATGCTGATAAGTGCTTGATAAAATCCATTGACAATATGGAAACGATTCTATCCGGCACTCGAAGCAGGAATATTTTCTGTTTAAATTTCATCTGTATAGATTCCTCTACACCGGTGTGTCTTTTAGCAAAAGATAGTGCGTCTCTTGGTGATCAATGGCACAAGAGACTAGCACATATTAATTTCAAAACAATTAATAAACTATTTTCAATGAACTTAGTACGTGATGCCCCAAATGTCAAATACGTCAAAGACAGACCTTGTCATGCATGTGTAAAAGGCAAGCAAACAAGGGCTACCTTTAAAAGCATTATTGGCAAAGACTCTAACAGATGTCTCCATCTATTGCACATGGACTTGTTTGGTCCACTGCAGATTAGAAGCTTGGGAGGTAAGGACTATACATTGGTAATTGTTGATGACTACTCGCGCTTTGCGTGGGTGTTCTTTCTGAAACACAAGTCAGATACCTTCGACACTTTTACTAATTTTGTCAGGCAAGTCCATAATGAATACAACTGCTCCATAGTCAAAATCAGAAGTGACAACGGAACAGAGTTCAAATCTGGGGCCATGACAGAATTCTGTGAAAGCTTAGGTATCTTTCATGAGTTTTCCTCTCCTCGTACTCCACAACAAAATGGATTGGCTGAGAGAAGTAACAGAACACTCATAGAGGCCTGCAGGACCATGTTGAGTGATGCTTCACTACCGGAGTACTTCTGGGCTGAGGCCGTCAACACTGCATGCCACGTGCAAAATCGAGCACTCATAAACAAAAACCACAGTAAGACACCTTACAAACTTCTGAAAGGCAGGAAACCAACAGTCTCCTACTTTATAATCTTTGGCTGTAAATGCTTCGTACTTAACAATGGTAAGTATCATACCACCAAGTTCAGCGAAAAGAGCTTTGAAGGTATTTTTGTAGGATATAGTAGCCATAGTAAGGCATATAGTATATTTAATAGAAAAACCCTGGTGGTGGAAGAATCAATACATGTTGAATTTGATGAGACGAGCTTGCTGCAAAGCAATCTGTCTAGTGTGCTCATTGAAGATGTAGGTGAAAAGCTGAAAGAAACTAGCTTGGATGATCCATCCGAAGACAAAGGCGAGAAGTTCATTAAGATCACCACTCCAACTCCCATTGGAGAGGATGATGATCAAAATGAAGAAGTCATCCAGGATGAAGAAATCACTCTGGTGCTTGAAGATAATCCAGATGCAAGAACTCTAGAGCTCAGACATCTGAAGGATCACCCCATGGACCAGATCATAGGAGATCCCCTGGATGGTGTTAGAACTCGGAGAGGTACAACTAATGAGAATCTTCATTTGAGTTTTCTCTCACAGGTTGAACCAAAGAAATTTGAGGAAGCAAACTCAGACGCATCATGGATAATGGCAATGGAAGAAGAGCTAAATCAGTTCAAGCGCTGCAATGTGTGGATGCTGGTTCCAAGACCCAAAGGAAAGTACATCATTGGAACAAAATGGGTCTACAGGAACAAGATGTATGAAGATGGAACTATCATAAAGAACAAGACCAGACTCGTCGCTAAAGGCTATCGTCAAGAAGAAGGAATCGACTTCGACCAGACATATGCTCCAGTGGCGAGGCTGGAGGCAATAAGGTTGTTCCTAGCATATGCTGCTTTCAAAGGCTTCACCGTCTATCAGATGGACGTGAAGTCGTCCTTCCTGAATGGTAACATAAAGGAGGAAGTGTATGTGGAACAACCTCCAGGTTTCGTTGATCCTAACTTTCCTGATCATGTCTAATTTCTGCACAAGGCCCTATATGGTCTGAAACAAGCTCCTAGAGCTTGGTATGAAACATTGTCTACCTTTCTACTTGAGAACAAGTTCACAAGGGTAAAGATAGACAAGAAATTATTTCTTAGGGAAATAAAAGGCAAAATATTTCTAGTGCAAATCTATGTCGACGACATTATTTTTGGCTCTACCGATGACAACCTTTGCAAAAAGTTTTCAAAACTTATGCAAGGGAAGTTTGTAATGAGTAGTTTGGGCGAGCTGAAGTATTTCTTAGGGCTTCAGGTGAAACAATCTGAAGATGGAATTTTCATCTCACAGACCAAGTTCACCAAAGAACTAATTAAGAAATTCGGAATGGAGAACACAACCTCTATGAGGACTCCAATGGGCTCAACTATGTCTCTGGATAAGGATGAAAAAGGGAAAACTTTTGATGAAACCAAGTACAGAAGTATAATTGGATCCTTGCTCTACCTTACCGCCAGTAGGCCTGACATAATGTTTTCAACATGTGTCTGTGCTAGATTTCAGGTGAATTCTAAGGAATCTCATTACGCTGCTGCAAAACGGATCCTGAGATACCTTAAAGGCACACTAAATCTTGGCTTATGGTACCCAAGAAGTAATGACAGCGAACTAATTGGATTTTCAGATGCAGATTTTGCAGGTAGCAAAGACGACCGAAAAAGCACCTCAGGGACTTGCCAATTCTTCGGAAGAAGGCTAATCTCCTGGAGTAGCAAGAAGCAGAACTATGTCGTAATCTCAACGGCCGAGTCAGAGTATATCTCTGCAGGCAGTTGTTGCGCACAGTTGCTATGGATAAAGAATCAGTTCGAGGACTACAACCTGCAGTTCAAGGATATTCCCTTGTACTGTGACTCCTCCAGTGCAATTACAATAGCCAACAATCCAGTCTCCCACAGCCGGACAAAGCATATCGAGCTAAGGTATCACTTCATCCGAGAACATGTGGAGCATGGAGATATAGATCTCCAATATGTGCCTACAGATAGGCAAGTTGCAGATATCTTCACAAAGCCGCTGGACGAAACCAAGTTTTCGTTCTTCAAGACAGAGCTTGGGATGCTCAACAAAGAGGATTAACGAAGGCTGGATGACTAAGAGGCAAGTAACTGCAAGGGGTTAGTCAAAATCTACTTTTTCTCAATTTTTTTCAAAATTCAACTCGAGAAGCATGAGACATACTCAAGTATGTGACTTCCCTACGCGAGTCAAGGCAGACCTACTCGAGTAACAACTAACATACTCGAGTACGCTTCTCTACTTACTCGACTATAAGAATGCGCCTACTCGAGTATCTACTGACCTACTCGAGTAAGTCACTTACCTACTCGAGTAAGTCACCTATCTAATCGAGTCTTTTTCTCCACCTACTCGAGTACTCTCTGCAGACCTACTCGAGTAACTCCTGACGATCTACTCGAGTAACTCACTTACCTACTCGAGTAGCCTATCTCTCTCTCGTGTTATATTTCCCAGATTTTGAAATTTATTCTATTCGCCACCCAAGGCTCAATGCCGCCTCTTTCTTTAAATTAATTAGCGGAAATTTAAGAGTTATATATATAAAATTCTGAAAACCCAAACCTACACGACACTATTTCTTTCTCTCGAGTACCCTCTGCCGCTTCATCTACTCTGCCGATTCGACTACTCTCCTCCTCCGCTGTTGTAGAGCCGCCTCTCTCACTTCTTCCAGTCAATCGCATCCATGGCAACTTCCTCCATGATCGGCGTCGGCTCAGAACTAGTCCCGCAGGTATTGCAGAGCTCTCCGATGATTTCCACAACCTCCTCATCCTTCTGGACACCGCCGGTCTCTCCTTCATTCTCCAGGAACCCTGTCGGGTTCTATTCCCCAAAGTTGCCGAATTCTTCTCCAATCTCAAGGTCAGAATAAATGGAAAAGTCCTAAAATCCAAAGTGAAGGGTTTGAAACTCAAGTTCACCAAGACCTCTGTCTCTCAACTTCTTCGTTTGCCGCTTGTCGATGAGGAAGATGAGTTAGATGATGAAGACTCTGACCGAACAGCTCTTTTCTGTGGCATTTCTCCTGATGCTCAGTATATTAAAAGGTCCGACATGAACGCTGAAGGAAAATTTCTAGTTGACATTATTGGCAAAATTCTACTGTGCAAGACTCACTCCATCAGAGACATTCTCTTATACTTCTTCGATATAATGCAAGCAATTATCTGTCGCAAGAAATACCAATTTGGTATGCTGATTTTGGACAAAATCAAGGACAGCATGAAATCCCCCAACTACGCCAGAATCATCTCTCTGCTCCTCCATGCCACAAATCCTGAAGTCTTCAACTTCTCCAAAGGGACCCCACTTCACCACATGAAGAAGGTCTCCATCTCTTCAATTCAGAGATGGGATCTCAAGCTAAAGAATTCTGCCCAAGCTGCAAAGGCTTCAGAAATTCCAGAAGTTCTAGCTGTAGAGGACAGGACTCCATCTCCCTCTCCTCATCATGTGGCCAGCTCCTCTGGTGCACCAAGTGAGGGGGAGCCTGCTCCTTCTAGCCAAGTCAGGCAACCCTCTTCTCAGCCAGAAATTCCATACCTACCTCATACTCCACTGAGTCCAGCCACTCCTTCAGATCAAGTACCTCAAGACACTCTTCTGTCCACAGCTGCTGCTTTAGATGCCATGATTGCAGAGCTTTCTGAAGAAGTGCTCCCCCTTCCTCCTCTATCTCCTCCGGCTCCAACCACTGAATGTCACAAGGAATTGTCTCCAGCACAGTCTCCTTCCCATTCTCCAGCTAGGACTCCAACACCATCTTCCCATCCTCCACCAGACAAGCTAGACACCATTCTTATTTCTAATGAGCCTTCTCCTGAGCCAGCTGAGGCCCCTCTCAGAAATCTAGACTTCTCCCTTCCTCAGGATACAGAAGAAGGAGTTGCTCTCTCTCCTACCACCAGAGCTCACAGCTCTGTGATAATTGAAGAACTAGCTCCTTGGGTACCTCCTTCTCTCCCTACTGCTGCTCCCTCTACTGCTGTTACAGTCTCCTCCTCCTCAGATTTGCTGCAACACATCACAGTTCTTCTTCAAGAACAAAGACATCATTTTGACACCTCTCTAAAGGTGTTCACTGACAAGGTAACTGCTCTTGAGTCTGAGATGAGCAGAGGCTTTGCTGAAATTCAGCATAACACTGACAAGCTCAAGTACCTATTCCAACTTGGTGGCAAAGCCTTTGACCATACTATCACTAGTGTGGGAAATGTTATGGAACAAGGTGTCACCCTGACAAACAATCAGATGGAGTTAGACAAGAGGAATGAAGCCAACAAGATGAAGATCTATGAAGAAGTGGGCCTTTTCAAAGATGATGCCATATCCTAGCTATCTGTTGAAATCAGAAAGGGGGAGGGTTTGATAAAAGAACTCAAAGAACAGGTAGAAAAATCTACTGCTCAGAAGACAGATGAATGGCAAGCTCATGTGAAGACCATTCATGCTGATGTGCTAGCCCAAATACAGAGTGTCAAATTTCACACATATGACACTGCTGTCTGGATGCACAATCAGATCCTGCTAGATCTTGCAGTTGACCCAAACATCATTCCCCATCATCTCAACCCTCAGCTACAGATGTTACTTCCCCAGCTGTTCCTCTACAACCTACCTTCTCTCCCAAGCCTGGAGACTCAGTTGCCCCTCCAGATACTTATGTTCCAGGCTGGGAAGAAGATTCTGCTGATATATTCCTTCAAGCTCCTCCAGAGATCAGAACCTCCAAGAAGAAAAGGAAGTATGGTGAAGGCCCCTCTGCTAGCAGGACTGCTCCTTCCAAAGCCACTGAACATGCTGAAGCCTGGTCTCCAACCTCCAAGTCTATAATTTTGGACACACTCAGGCTAGTTTTGGATCTTAATGAGAACAGGAACATTCATTACAGTTCCCAGGAATGGGAGTTATATGAGAAATCTATGCTAAAAAGGAGGATCCATGATAGAGAGTTTGGGAGAAATAACCCTGCTGCTCCTCCAAGGCCTCCTAAATATTTCCCTAAGCCTTTCAGCTACCTAAGGAGACAGCAAGAAAAGATGGATAAGCAACAATCCCAAGCCTAAACCTAAAAGATGTTGAGAGATTGAAATGACAAGCTATAGACTTGATGTTTTTGGAAATTTACATATATACAATTCTTCATTCCTGTCTAATTATCCTTTTTATTGTCTATTGCTTACCTGCTCATGTTTTTCTACTTAGTTTCTTTTATGACCATAATTCACCTTAGTGTAAAGGGTTCTGACTTCAACAAATAGGGGGAGATTGTTGGGTATTACATCCACATTAACACAGATTTGATGAAGTCACCCTGGAACTAAGATGAATTAAGTTGTATTTGATGCTTGGTTTGAGTTATATGTTTGCAGGAATTTCACTAGGAAGTGCAGACCAATGTCAGTCCACAGTGGGTCTCCAAACACAGGAACTGTGCAATGTAATCCCTCATTGCATATTCCAAGGTGTTGCCTCATATTTGGTCTCTCTATTGGGATACACTTCATATTCAAGCTATTGGACAACGGGAAAGGAATTGGAAGTTGACTACATTAGAAGAAACAGTTTTCCAACATCAAAAATTCTCTAAGTCTTTTACTCGAGTAGGTCTATAACTACTCGAGTAGTTTGGGTATAATTTACTCGAGTAAAGGAACCTTGTACTCGAGTACTTAAGTGTGTCTCTCGTGTAGATATGTCACATACTCGAGTAGACATAGTCATATACTCGAGTAGCAAGCTTATATACTCGAGTAGATTACTCTTTATACCCGAGTATTAAAGGGTTCACTTATCAAAATTTTTTCTAAGTCATGGACTCGAGTAAGTATACTCACATACTCGAGTAGATAGAATCATACTCGAGTAGTTCATTATACCTACTCGAGTAGATCATGTTTCACTCGTGTACCTTGATATTTTCCTACTCCAGAATTTTCTAAGTCTTTTACTCGAGTAGAACTTTCACCTACTCGAGTAGATTACTTCCTCTCGAGTAGTTTAGTTCAACTACTCGAGTAGCTCTTGCTGGCATCTTCAGAATTCATTCTAAGTATCCCACTCGAGTAATCCTTCATGTAATCGAGTAGTTTATGTAATATACTCGAGTAGTTCTTCCAGTACTCGAGTAGATCCTTTATGTACTCGAGTAAGTCACTCTACATACTCGAGTAGTTCTGTCTGCTTACTCGAGTAGTTGATTTCTACCTACTCGAGTAGCCCATCTTTATATACCCGAGTATGTTCTCCTTCATGTACTCGAGTAGTTATTCAACTACTCGAGTAGTTAATCACTTACTCGTGTAGTTGGTTGAACCTTTCTGAAATTTTGCTAAGTCCTTTTTCTGACGGGATTTTGAAATCACGCGACATGATTGGTCCACGTGTACATCATTATGATCGATTATGACCGTTAGTCTCTTCTATATAAGGTCTTATCAAAAAATGACAAACCCTAAGTATTCTCCAAGCTTTCTTGTCAATTTTATTTCGATAAATATTCTTCAGCTGACTCCTCCCTGTTTTCCCGAAACGGAAGCCGCCGCCGCCACCAGCTTCTCCGGCCACTGCTTCTAAGGTTAGAGGATTCATTCTGAAGAAAGTTACAAATCAAGATCGACATTACCATTCATTCTCTCTCACTCTCTGATTCTGTAAAGGCAAGATGATCTAGATCTGGGCTGAGACTCTCTTCACCGATTTCTGATAGTGCTGCAAAGTACATAAGAAGAAGTTTTCTGGCCATTTCATCAGATCTGATTGAATTTACTGTTTGTATAAATTTCCAACACTTTATTATTCTTGTAGGAGAAAGTTTCTCCGAGTGTAGTAGTTTTTCACTCAGAGTTTGTAGGAAGTGTTATCTTCCGAGGTGTAGATCCCCTTGTTTGGATCGAGTTTGTAGGAACTTTGTTCCGAGGGTAGGATCGATTCTTGATCCGAGATAATGGAGTAGCTGAGTCTAGTTGATTGCTAGATCGGTGAGGGAAAGTGGATGTACCCAAGGTTGGGGAACCACTATAAATCTTGTGTTGTCTGTGATATTGGTAGATAGTTTTGTGCTGTGCTCTAATTATTTTTTATTCCGCAAAAGACGCACAACTCACCTATTCACCCCCCTCTAGGTGATTTAGGTTGACAACCGTTTTCTTTCACTTTAATCTTCTCAAACATTACTGCTGACCAATCAGTTTTGAGCTTGAAAATGATTCTTGTCATTAAACTAAACATGTGAGCTGATATTCTATCATGCCCACCTGGCTTGCTCAGAATTACCTTTCCTACCACATCAGACAAGAAATTGCCTTGCATGTTCATGCCTTTCCTATTAAAAAATGATCCAATCTTCATGTTTGAATCAAGTCCACACCGTTGCAGTGCCTCTCTAGTCTTGGATGCAGATACATCTTCTTCCTCTTTAGTTCTTGGTAGATGTAGAGCTTTTCTTAGACTTTTTTTGGGTGAGTTTTACTTTTACTCCATGGACATGGGATTTAATCTTAAGACCAGCTTCATCAAGAATAGCTGCACCAAAGAATTCGAGAACTTCTTTCTTCCAAATCTTGATTGACTCTGAAACTAGATACTCCAACCCAGTCTCTGCAACTAGGGTTACAACACCTTGAATTTCAGGTTCCGCATCATCAAAGGCATGTCGCACTAGCTCATAACCTTCATTGATGTTCTCTTCTACCCTGGGTGCCATTAGGGTTTGAAGAAATCTTGTATCTACAGAAGAGAGATGTCGACACACAAGATTGGTCTCGAAACAATGGTGAGCGTGTCGACAAATAATGTGGAGACTTATTTATACCTTTCTAAAATCGAAGATGAAAAAGCGCGTCAAAATACTCTAAATGTGTCGATACTGTTGAAAAGTGTCGACACTAACTTCTAATATCTCGACAACTATGTGTCGACACAAATATAGTCGACAGAATATATGTGTCGACACTTATATATCTCAGCTCGACGATTAGTCGAAACTCAACTCGACGAAATTTGTATAGAACCTATGTGTCGACACCGCTTTTGGATGTGTCGACACCTACTCTGGTTGTGTCGACACTATTTTTCTGAAGTTTCGACACAGACTTCCTAAATGTGTCGACACCAATTTTCTGAAATGTCGACACCACTTCTATGTGTCAACACAGACAACTCCTTGTGTCGATACTATTTTACTTAGCCAATTTTATGAAACTATTCTAAGTTTAACATTCCTAATTCAATTTTAAACTTATTGTATTTGGTTTCATCTAGGGGCTTAGTAAACATATCAGCAATCTGATTATCTGTTTTGACATATTCTAGGGAAATGTCCTCCTTCTCTACATGTTCTCTAAGAAAATGTTATCTAATTTCTATGTGCTTAGTTCTGCTATGTGAAACAGGATTATTAGCTATAGAAATTGCACTAGTAGAATCACAAAACAAAGGTGTTCTACTTACTTGAATACCATAGTCTTCTAGTTGATGTTGTATCCATAATAGTTGTGCACAGCAACTTCCTGCAACAACATATTCTGACTCAGCTGTGGATATTGCCACACTGGTCTACTTCATACTACTCCATGATACTAGTCTCCCTCCTAGAAACTGACATGTACCTGTTGTACTTTTTCTATCTTCCTTGCAGCCTGCAAAATCTGCATCTGAATATCCTGTCAGTAGAAAATCTCTATTCCTAGGATACCAAAGGCCTAGATAAGGTGTGCCCTTAAGATATCTCAAAATATTTTTGACTGTAGTCAAATGAGATTCTTTAGGGCATGCTTGGTACCTAGCATAGACACATGTAGCATACATGATATCTGGTCTACTAGCAGTCAAATACATGAGGGATCCAACTATACCTCTATACAAAGTCTCATCTACAGGTTTCCCTGCATCATATTTGCTTAGAGACACACTTGACCCCATAGGAGTTCTCATGGTAGTGGATGATTCCATACCATACTTCTTTATTAACTCTAGGGTGAACTTAGACTGGCATATGGACAATCCATCTTCAGTCTGTCTAACTTAGAGACCCAAGAAGAACTTAAGTTCCCTCATACTGCTCATTTCAAATTTTCCTTGCATAAGTTTTGCAAACTTCCTACAAAGATTACTTTCAGTAGACCCAAATATTATGTCATCAACATATATTTGGACTAGGATAATCTTACCTTTAGATTCCCTAAGAAATAGAGTCTTGTCTATTTTCCCCCTTAAGAATTTGTTCTCAATGAGGAAACTAGACAGGGTTTCATACCAAGCCCATGGGGCTTGTTTCAACCCATACAATGCTTTCCTAAGTCTATATACATGATCAGGTTTGAGAGGATCTACAAAACCTGAGGGCTGCTCAACATAGAATTTTTCCTTTAAGTTTTCATTCAGGAATACTGATTTCACATCCATTTGGAATGCCTTGAACCCTTGATATGTTGCATAAGCAAGGAACATTCTGATTGCCTCCAGTATTGCTACTAGAGGAAAGGTTTGATCAAAATCAATACCTTCTTCCTGTCTATATCCCTTTGCAACAAGTCTAGCTTTATTCATATGATGATTCCATTCTCATCCAATTTGTTCCTAAAGATCCACTTTGTTCCAATGATATTGTGGTCTTTGGATTTGGGAACAAGCTTCCAGACTTTACACCTCCTGAACTGATTCAGCTCCTATTGCATGACATCAATCCAATTAGGGTCTAGAACTGCTTCTTCAAATTTCTTTGGATCCACTTGTGATAGGAAGCTGGAGCAAAGAATAGTGCTCAGATTCCTGCTTCTTGTTTGCACTCCTTGACTAAGATCACCAATTATCTGATTGGCAGGATGATCTTTTAAGTGTCTATTTGCTGGAGGTAGTCTTTCTTCAGGTTTAACCCCTCCATTCTCTTCACCATGCTGCACCTCTTGGTTTTCTTCTGCATCTAGAGAGTCTTGTACTCCCCCTGGATAGCAGCTTCCATGTTCTACTTCCTGATTTACAGTAGAGTCTTCTGCAATGGTAAGCTTGTCCATCCTCTCAGTTATACCTGTAGAACTGCAAGCATTTCTTGGCAACTCATAGTTAATTAGTCTTGTTACATCAAAGACTACATGTACTGACTCTTCTACAACTTGATTAACCAAGTTATAGACTCTATAAGCCTTACTATTATTGTTGTACCCAACAAATATCACCTCTTGGGATTTAGCAGCAAACTTGGTTAAATAAGACTTGCCATTGTTAAGTATATAACACTTACAACCAAAGATGCTGAAATAGGATAAATTTGGTTTTCTTCCCTTTACAATCTCATAGGGAGACTTTTTGTGGCTCTTGGTGATAGTAGCCCTATTGCTCACATGACAAGCAGTATTTACTGCCTCAGCCCAGAAATACTCTGGGAGAGATGTGTCACTCAATAGAGTTATACCAGCCTCTATCAATGTTCTACTCTTCCTTTCAGCAATACCATTTTGCTGAGGTGTTCTTGGTGAGGAAAATTCCTCAAAAATCCCAAAATCTTCACACAGTTTTGTCATACTTTCAGACTAGAATTCAGTACCATGATCACTTCTGATTTTGACCACTGTACTGTCCAACTCATTATGAATTTGCTTAACAAAACTATACAAGACAGTTGGAGTTTCAGACTTTTATCTTAGGAAGAACAACCCGGAATATCTAGAATAGTCATTTACGACCATAAATGTGTAGACCTTCCTACCTAGACTATAAACAAGAATAGGACCAAAAAGATCCATATGCAAGAGGTATATACACCTCACAGAATCCTTGTTTTCAAGGCTATGAAAGGTGGATTTGGTCTGCTTGCCTTTTTGACAAGCTGAGCATATCCCATCCTTTACACACTTAACTTGAGGACCATTCCTCACTAACTCTTTGCTAAAGAGTTGGCCAATAGTCTTATAGTTAAGATGAGCCAGCCTCTTATGCCATTTAACATAATGTGAGACTCTCTCATCAGCTACAAGACAAATAGGAGAACCATTGTTCTCACACTCAAAGTTAAGACAATAAACATTTCTTTTTCTAAAACATGTCAAAATAATCTTTTGATCACTTGACCTTTTGATATGACAACCATTCTTGACAAATGAGATGTCATATCCTAAATCACTTAGCTGACTTATGCTAATGAGGTTGTGTTTCAAACCCTTTACATAGGCCACTTGAGTGATTGTAATTTGATTACTTGAAATGTTACCAAAGCATTTGATGATTCCTTTTTCTAAACCACCAAAGGTTACTTTAGGGCCATCCTTGATAGGTGTATAGTCCTTCAGCAACCCCCTTGTTCTAGTCATGTGCCTGGAACATCCACTGTCCAAGTACCATATAGGGGCATGGCCACTTGGACTCACCTGAAAAACAGATTACTTAACCTTAGAACCCAAATAACTCTTGGGGTCCTTGGTGCAAGTTAGTTTGACCTTTAACAAAACTACCTGTAGCTCTTCTAGCAGGCAGTTTGCTACTCTCCTTGAGACTAGAATTGTGCCAGCAGTGTAATGCAAAGTAGCCTACCCTGCCACAACAAGAGCACTCAAACCTATTATACCTTTGTTTAGGTACAACCCTAGCTGATTTATCTATAGCAGGCTTCTTGTTGTGTGCTGGGGCTTTGCCTTTAGATTTGGACCTAGCAGTCCAGGAAGTTTTCTTAAATCCTAACCCAGCTTTACCCTTTTGAGGTACAAACTCATCTATCAAAGGTAAAACTGATTTAGGTTTAGAAAAGCTAGCTACTATTTCTTTCTCCTTCTGAAGTCTAACCTCCAGATTTCTAATCTGATCATTCTTGAAAGTGATATTACCCATCTGAATAACTGTAATGTTTTTCAGTCTGGCTATCTCATTCAGTTTTTGATCTAGCAACTTGTCTAAATCAGATGCAGTCAATTTAAGACTAGCAATCTCCTTTTCCTGAGTTTTGGCCAAGGTTTTGCTTTTCTTCAAGGCCTGCAACAAGACCCTATATTCATCAATTAACTGATGAATATCTCCTTCAGATTCAGATCCACCCACATCACTTGATGCTGATGTATCTGATTCTGACTCAGTACTATAAATTGAACTAGAAGAACAACTTTGTACCTTACTTGGTCCAGGCTGATCCTGGCTCTTGTCTCCTTCAGATATAGCCATCAGTCCCTTGCACTGATGATTTTCATGCTCATAAATTGAGTTCATTAGCTATATGAACTCATCTTCTTCTTCTTCAGCAAATAACCCAATGTAGGCTTTAGCTTCTGATTTTATTTCTGAAGATGACTGGTCTGTCAGACACTTGTCTTTCTTAGCAACAAAGGACTTTTCCTTTTTGCTTTTAATCTGAATATTCTTTTTGTCAGCTGACTCCTTCCTCTTTTCAGGATAGTCAGCCACTACATGTCCATGTCTATTGCAGCAATAACACACAATCTTTGAAGTTGTAGCTTTGCTTGGCTTGGACCTGCTTCTGTCATTCTTGGATGACTTTCTCTTCTGATAGTAGTCATCTTTTGGATGATAAGTATTAGGCTTAGACCTCCACTGCTTTTTCTTTAGAAATTTCTGAAAGTGCCTAGTAAAAGTCTTCATCACTTTCACTGCTATCAGAACTCTTGCTTACTGAATTATCTGTGACAGCCTCAGCAATTATTCTAGGTGGAGATGGAGACTTACTTCTGTACTTCTTAGTGACTTCAGACTTGAAGGCCACAAAATTTTCCTTGTGCTCTACTCTAGTGTTCTTCTCTTCCTCCTTTCTAGCAATTAACTGCATCTCATAAGATAGCAGTTTTCCAAATAAAGTTGGAGGAGGTATATCAGCAAGTTTTGCCACTTCCCTAATGGCACAAATCTTGGTGTCCCAGTCCTTAGTCAGGGATATTAAGAACTTGTCATTCAGCTCATAGTTGCTGAAGACTCTTCCATAGGATATCAACTCATTAACTATCCTATAGAACTTCTTGTAACATTCTGTAATGCTATCAGACTTTCCTTGTCTGAAGCTTTCATATTCCTGATTTAACATTGACTTCCTATCTTGTCTTACTTCTTCAGACCCTTCCATATAGACTATCAAAGTATCCCACATCTCCTTTGAAGTCTTGCAGTGAATCAGATTCTGGAACGTTGCATCATCAATTGCACTCACTATGATGTTTTGGGCCCTCTAATCCATAGTGGCCAAGATAATCTCATCCTTGGTCATCTCTGAATAATCCTTGGGAATTTGTTGATTGGCATCCAGAATGGATGTCTTCATTGGCACATAAGGGCCTTCTTTGACTGTGATATATATCCTTGGGTCAGAAGCTTCCATAAAGAGTCTAAACCTCTCTTTCCATATGCCAAATATCTCTTTTCTACAGATTGGCAATTTCATGGACCCCAGCTCTTTGTGATTCTCACTAGAACCCATTTTCTTGATGCTTTCTTGATTCTTAAATCTGCCTTAAGGATCTTACTCTGACTGTTAAGTCTTTTCTTGAGCAACCTCCCTCTGATACCACTTGAAAGAATATGTGTATAACCACCTAGAGGGGGGGGGGAGGTGAATAGGTGGATTTTACTTTTTTACTTTAAAGGCCGACAAACTGTTCAATAATTTAAGCAGCTAATGCAATTTCTACAACAATCAGCACAGCAATCACAGTAACAATCATACATAGAGTGCACACAGAGTTTATAGTGGTTTCCCAAGGTCTGGGTACATCCACTTTCCCTCTTCGCCTATCTAGCAGTGTACTAGATTCGTCCTAACTTCTGCACTTCCCCTCAGATCCTCAGATCTTACAACTCAGAACCCCAAACAGGTTCCTACAGCTCAGAGTGTCCCCACTACTACAACTCAGGCAAAAAACCCTACCACTCAGTCGTCAACAAGACATACACTCAGGCTAAACAACCCTACCTCAGCCTTCACCAAGACCAACACTCAGAGAATAGATTCTCATACACTCAGGCTCAAAAGCCCTACCTCAGCATTTATAAATTTAGGCTTACAACTCAGATCCCTTAGGATCCTACAAAAAGATAATAACAAGATTTAGATCACCACTCTGCTTCAGAGAAAGAAGAGGGCAACCTTCTTGATCAGTTCTTGATAGTATTGATTCCTGAGATCAACTTTGTCTTTGCTTTCTTCAAGGCTTCTTGAGTCTGAACTTAGTAAAAGATGATCTTCTTGAAGTAGACCTGCTGGGAACTTCCTTCTTAAGATGAAGAATTGAATCTGGATCCTTCTTTGCAATCTGGTTCAGAATCTGCTTCTTAAGAGATTTGATTAAACAAGTCTCTTCCTTGATTTCAATTACTGGAGTTCTCTCTCTCCAAGTAAATCTGAAATTTCTTAAAAATACTGATTTACAGTTTTCTTTGGATCTGTATTGATCTTCTTAATTAATCTGTTGATCTTCTGATTTGTTAATCTTCTCAATACATACTCTTCCTGTTGAAGGAAAAAGTCTTTATATAGACTTTCTCCATAGTAACCGGCTGATCCGGTTTCTAACAACCTCTGACAGCTTTGACAGTTGTAGTTGACCGTTTGAAATGGCAGCTGTCAAGTCATCCAGTCACTTATTGAAATCACTGTCACTGTCTGAAAGTGTTGAGACAGATAGTCATTATGTGTCGACACAAATAGACCAAGTGTCGACACAAGTGGACTAAGTGTCGACACATGTCTTGGTGGTGTCGACACGACTCCTTCTGTTATTGTAACAGCTTCTCGACACTGCTTCTGCTGAATGTGTCGACACTGATTGAGTGTGTCGACACAAGTACTTCTTATTTAAAACTTAGTTGAATTCTGATGTGTGTCGACACATCTCCTTTGTGTCGACACAACTTATTCTGTTGTTGATACTTGCTTAGTGTCGACATATCTCCTTTGTGTCGACACAAATACTTCTTCTTTAACTGTGTTGAATCTTGCTGTGTGTCGACACAAGTACTGTGTGTTGACACAGTTGATGTCGACAATGCCTTCAGTGTGTCGACACAGCCTCCTAGTGTCGACACATTTGATGTCGACTAAGCTTATCTAGGTGTTGACACTGCCTCTAAGTGTCGACACTATTTATGTCAACTATTCTTCACAGTGTATCGACTCTGCCTGTATGTGTCGACACTTTTCTCCTGGTGTCGACACTGTCTTTCCTCGTGTCGATACAAATTACTTCAAGTGTCGACATTGCTTCTCTAGGTGTCGACACAAGCCTTCATAAGTTTCGACACTTCTTCTCTGGCTGTCGACACATGGACTTAGAAACTTTTCTGCATTTCTTGTAATTACTTAACCTGCACATATAAACTCAAAACACATCAAATACACCTTGATGTATATCATTGAGTAGGGTGAGGCTTCTTCAAATCTCATACATATATTCCAGTGTACCCAACCGAATGTTTCACCTGTAAATGAGTTAAGGCCGATCATGGAAGGCCTGTAAGCAATTTAACACCTTTGGAGATCCCGAGTCGGAAATGGGAGAGTATCTCGATGGACTTTAATACTGGATTGCCAAGATCTCCCAGAGGGCATGACTCAGTTTGGGTGATCGTGGATAGACTGATGAAGAGTGCTCCTTCATGCCATTCAAGATTGACTACTCCATGAAGAAAATAGCTGAATTGTATTTGGACGAGTTCATCAAGTTGCATGGAGTACCTGTCAGTATTTTATCTGATCGAGACTCCGGGTTCACGTCCCCTTTCTGGAAGAGCTTGCAAGAGGGGTTGGGTACCGACTTGAGGTATTCCACCGCCTACCATCCGCAGATGAATGGAAAAACAGAAAGAGTAAATCAGATTGTGGAGGACATGATTAGATGTTATATTTTGTACCACGGTGGAGCGTGGGATGAGCGTCTGAGGCTAATGTAGTTTGCCTAAAATAATAATTACTAGGAGAGCTTGCAAATGTATCCATTTGAAGCTTTATATGGGAGACGTTGCATGACTCCTTAATTTTGGGCTGAGGTTGGTGAGAGACCGTTGCTAGGTCCAAAAGCCCTTGAAGATATGGAAATTTCAGTTAGGCTCATCCGAGAGAAGCTTCGGGTAGCATAGTAGCGCTATGAAAAGTATGGCAATCGGTGTGATGCTTAAAGATCACAGCAGTGAACCGGTCGCACAAGTAATATAAAATGGGGGTTTTCCCAAGTATCGATCTCACAAGGAACACAGTAAGGTGGAGTTAAATTCGAGGAGGACTTGAGATTGAAGTCCTTAGGTCGGAGCTAACTAAAGGGGCTTTGGATTGTTGCGATAAAAGAAAATAAAAGGCTAACAACTACTCCTATGCAACGCCGCTATGCGATGCTTTGCCTGGCGGGATGGAAGACTAGTCGGGCCGCTATGCACCGAATCACTAGGCGGATGGACGAGAAGGCTAGCAGATGAGCTGGTTAGAATGGCGGAATGAGGGTCGTGAGCACCTCTTCGCAAAGCACGCCACTAGCAATTGCTAGTGCGGCAAGGGTGGATGGTGGTGGATGGAATATGGCGCAACTCAAGTAAATAATGAAAACATACAATCACATAGACATAATTGTATAAAAACGTTTTACAAACTAAGCATACTTCATCAATATAAATAAAGTTAAACACCAATATTCAACAATAAAGCAAGAACAAGTCAAGAGATCGACCGAATCCGAAGCCTTGCTGAGGATTCACGGTTGGAATCATTAGGTTGTCATTCTGCGTCCAAGCTCAGTCCTCAACTGCGTCCGGGGTAGAGAAGGGCTGTCATCACCTTCCAATGGCCCGTCTTCTTCGTCTCACGATAGCGGACGAAGTTTGCTAGCTTTCCTTTGCTTAATGGCTATGGCGTAAAACCCTACTTGAAGCTCACGGATGAAGGAGAAGGCCGAGAGGAAGCTCCGGCTTGGATTTGCCGGTGAAAGCTTGCCCGGAGCACCTCCCTAGGGTGGGAGATGAAGGGGAACGGCGGAGAAGGCGGAAAACGGCGGAGAAATGTCGAGCTCCGGATCCTCTCTCGAATTAGGGCGAGACCTGCAATATTTATACAAAAGCAGAAATGAACAATGCGCATGATCACAGGCACACGACCAGTGGTCGTGCGCACTATGTCCTATGCTCGTGCGCACTGGCATGGAATATCAGGAAGAAGAACTGGGATAACGCGCACGAGTAGTGGCGCACGACCAATGGTCGTGCGCACTAAGTCCAATGGTCGTGCGATTACCCCAGACAGGACTACAGAAAAGAGGAATCAATGCACACGATCAGTGGTGCACGATCGGCGGTCGTGCGCATTATGTCCATTGGTCGTGCGCTTACCCCAGGCTGATTCTGGAAAATGTAGAGTAGTGCACACAATCAGGGGCGCACGACCAGTGGTCGTGCGCATTATATCCCATGATCGTGCGCAGTATTCCTGTTTCACAACCATCCCGGAACACGCACACAACCCATGTACCGATAGGAAAAACAAATCACTAATCTGTGCAGACATTCCAGACAATCACAAAAGGGAGTACAAACTATAAAGATAACAAAATACACAACCACGGGCCTAAGTGTGCACTTCCTATATAAATAAAGATAAGATGAAATATATACGATAACGAACTAAAAGTGAAGGGAAAGCGAAGGAAAACAAGCCTAGATGAGTCCGGAAATAGGTATAAAACATGGACTCATCACGGCGCAGGACAGATTTGGAATTTGTCGTCGAGGATATGGTTTTCCTAAAATTTTCCCCGATGTCTGGTGTGAAGCGATTTGGTAAGAATCATAAGTTGGACCCGAGATATGTGGGACCCTTCCGAATTATTGAGCGGATTGGTGTTTCAGCTTATAAGCTGGACCTACTGGCAAATTTTCTTGGAGTGCACGATGTTTTCCATGTGAGTCAGCTTCGGAAGTGCTTGTTGAGTGACATGCAGATTCTCGATGTTGTGCCCCAGTTGGAGCCAAACATTTCCTTTGTGGAGGTGCCTGATCGTATTTTGAAGTCTCAGGATTGAGTGCTACGGAGAAAGACAATACACATGGTCAAGGTTCTTTGGAGAAATCAAGATGTCAAGAGCGTGACGTGGGAATTGGAGTCGGAGATGAGGAAATCTCATCCGTATCTCTTCCCTTAGTTTTGGTAAGTCTCCTTATTTTTGCGATATTTGATTCTATCGTTTTGGATTGGTTTTGGTGTTGTATTAAGTTTCGGGGCGAAACTTCTTTTTAGGGGGAGTTACTGTATCGCCTCCGATTTTTTTCGATGATTTTATTTGATTTGATATCGTCATATTTATGACGTCAGAGCGTTACCCTTTTTACGTCATGTTGTCGGCGTTGCACCGTTAGTGCATTTTCGAGTCTGTTAGGTCTGATTCACCAGATTTTTTGGATTTATGTCGAAACTTAAAGTTTTCGAGTTGATAAGTTATGTTTTGTGCTTTTCACTTCGCCGTTAAATTCTTAGCATCAGTGTTCATCTTCGGTGCGAGTTTCGTTTAATTCAGTGCGCGTTTGGGCTTCCGTTCTAAGTCTTCTCGAGTAGCTATGGTTCTTCTCGAATAGCCCGTTTCAGATTTTGCTCGGATGCCATTTGAGTGTCAAAACAATGTTGAATCCAAAAATAGTTAACATAAAATTTGTTCGTCTCGACGAGATATACAACTTTCATGTTGACCACTTTTCGATTTGAAGCAATATTGAGCTCCTAATTTCGTTGTTTTTGCTTGAACTCGAGTGTTGAGCTGCTACACGAGTAAAATATGCTGCTACTCGAGTAATGCATGCTGGAACTCAAGGGTTGAGGTGCTACTCGAGTAAATATGCTACTACTCGAGTACAGTATGCTGGAACTCGAGTGGTATGCTGCTACCCGAGTAGATACGTTGGAACTCGAGTGGTTCATGCTGCCACTCGAGTAGTCCGTTTCTTTCTGCGTTCGGGTGTCTTTTTGAGGGTCAAAATGGTGTCGTATCAAAACATGGTTAACATGAAATTTGTTCGTCTCATAAATATCTACAACTTTTATGCTTACCATTTTTCGATTTGAAGCCATATTCAACCTCTACTTGTGATTTTCCCAAAACTGCTCGTAAATAAGCCGTATTATTGATTTCTACTCGAGAACTTTTGATTTATCTTGAGTATAATTGTTTTTTTTCTTGAGTAATATTGAATTCTCTCGAGTCCTAGTGATTTTACTCGAGTATTATAGGTTCCTCTCGAGTACTTTGCTCTCATTCCCGAGTAACCTTCATTCCTCTCCAGTAGTCCTCTGCTGTTTGCGTTCAGGCACCTTTTTGAGGTTCAAAACAGCGTCGTGTGAAAAAATGATCAACATGAAATTTGTTTGTCTCGATGAGATATACAGCTTTCCTGTTGGGCATTTTTTGATTTGAAGTAATCCTAGACCTCTATTACTGTGAAACTGCTCGCATTTGAAGTCATCCTAGACCTCTATAAGAGGATTTGTCAGTTTGTGTTTGATAATCTCCAGCAGCCTTCGTCGTCCACCAGGCGGACTTCGCCAGCAAAAGCCTGTGCTTCAGTCATTCTCAGAGTTGCCTCAAGTCACAACCACCAACTATTATTACCAGATTTATCTCCCGCTTGTGAGTGAAAGATTAAAATGAAAACAATATTTGAGAAAGAATTGCTCAAATATGTGAAAGAAATTGCTGAAAAATTATCAATCCTTGCATTTAGGTTTAGAAGCAAAAGGAGAACTAGTAAAACACACTTGGCCCATTTGCAAATATCAGACAAATATGTGAGTAAGGAGAGCTTCATACCTGAGTAATGAAGCAGTAGGATCTCTCAAATATGTGCATGAAGAAATTGATGATTAGAGTGGCCACTGTAGCTCCTTGTATACTTTTTTGCTACCAACTTCCAGCCATGGAGTACATGTTAACTCAAACTCAAAAAATTTAAAAATCTGCAAAAAATAAAGCGTAAATCTCTTAGAAAAATAAAATGAAGAAAGCACCTTACGGTGTAACCTATGTTTGTGAGAGAAATCAAATATGGCTTTGAAGCATGTGGTTTGATCGTCTCTTAGAAAAAATATAGAAGCATGCACCTTATGCTGCAACCTCCATTTGTGAGAAAAATCTAGTGTGATGGTGAAGTATAGGGTGCGCTGGAAGTTGTTAGCAAAAAAGTATCATGTGCAACCTGTATTTGTGAAGTATAGGGTGCTCTAATACAAAAAAAATGTTGAACCGTTCTGGGTAGGCGGTGTGGAACTAATTGAGCATACCTATTTTTGGTTCATGCTGACCGTTCAAAATGCCCCCTCAGCGTGAACCATGCTCTGATACCACTAATAGAAAAAAAGGAACACTTGACTGGAAGGAGAGGAGAACAACGCAAAATAGAGGATGTTATTTTTTCATTTCTTCAACTTATTGCACGGCATTATATAGTTGTACTATTTAAACAGAAAAAATAATACATCCATAAATGACAGATGGCAGGTGACAGATGGTAAGTGACGGTTGGGAGGACTGAGAAATAAAAGCAGCATAAAAGCATTATCAGGGGCTGTAAAAGCGTTATCAGGGGTGGCATAGGGAATGAAGTCAAAGGCAAGAAACGTATTCCAACACACTCCTGGATGGAGCAGCAGTTACCTCAATTGGAAGCCCTATCGGAGGGGCAATCCCGTTTATCTATGGAGAATAAGCGATGCCTTGCCTTCACCATGTTTGGGCAGGAGGATGAGTGACACCTTCCTGTCACCATGTTCGAATAGGGGGATGAGAGAATATTCAAAAAGTAATGGAATAACCATGGCTTTTGCAGTGAAATTTTTGGAAAGTAAATATGGAAGCGTGGAGGCCGCAACAATATGGAGACTGTGGCTAAAAATTTTGGGGGAGACATGTGTCTCTCAAATGTCATTCTTTAAGTAATGTAGATTTTATATTAGTATCTGTATTTTATAATCTGTCGTACATATAATAAATCCGAATTTTATTTTAGATCCATCTCTATTCATTGACATATAAATAGAAGACTAACAGAGATGCGTAGCATACATAACTCGCCATGCATCCGCATATCGCACAATAGAGGGGACTCAGACCAGAGAGATGTCGAATAATCTCTGCTATGGCATTGATGCCATCATATCCATTGACATCAACATTTCAAGTCCCTGCAGGCTGACCTAATTCGGCCCTAAAAAGAACGACCTGCTACTCCGGGAGAACCGTAACTTGGTTTCAGAAAATAGGGATGGAGTCGTCGAGCGCATCGATATCTAGCAGAGTTGTGTATAACAAGGTTCTAAGACATAAGGGTAAAGCACAAACCTATAATTGTCGGGGCCCTGGTCCTCCGAAGATCAAAGTACCTAATAAAGGGCCTCATACGGACAAGCTCTTAATAACATGGGAAGAGAAAGGGCCTTGTGATGTTGAAATTTTCATTTTATATTTCTCTATATATTCTCCTTTGAATTTTGAATTATCTGCAATGATTGCTGACGGCCTGGAGAATATAATATGGCTAGAGAGAATATCTGCATTAATTGGATTTCCCCAACTATCCTATTGAAAAATGGCAAGTAATAATCCCGATGAATACCATAATCAATGCTGCTTCCAACAGTAATATTCAGAGAATATTAAGCATTGATTATTCAGGAATTACTGCAACAAAATAAGGACAGAAGAAGGAAAAATCTAAGTCTGGATCTCTATAGAATTCATCGACCAAAGAACAGATTTCGTCGACCTGAGTCCAGAGTTTGTCGTGCTGAGAAATCATGTTCGTCGACCAGATAATTGTTGTTCGTCGACCTGAGATCCAAGATCGTCGACCTGAGAACTGCTAACTGCTTTCTGATAAAACTTGCCAATTCTTTGCTCTATGAACGTTGAGCTGATAATATAACTTCGTCGACTGGAGTTCAAAGAAATGATTCTTGTCTTGGAATGTTGAAGATGATCTTCCAGAAATCGTCGACCTGAGCTCAAAGTTTGTCGAGCTCAACCCAGAGAATTGTCTCTGATTTCGTCGAGCTGAGCACGACTTTCATCGAGCTGAGTTCGATGAACGTTGAACTCACTTTCCTGAACTGATTTTTCTCTAATCCTGGATTCTTCTGCTATCATCTGTTGGCTGGTCCATGCAATGTTAACTCTAAGGACAGCCTAAACTCTAGTACACATACATGACCCTGACTATACATGTTGGGACAAATATCCTAGTTTAGTGAACCTAGTGCAAATCAGAGTAGGGATCCAACATAAGTACCTTAACTTATATGAATGCTCATACAGACTTATAATTTAAGGTTTCAGAAATATAACTTATCATATAAAAGATCCCATATTAATTTATATGATAAGGATCTATGGTGCCTATATCCTAAGTATGTATGTATGCTATGATGATTTATGCGATTATGATTCATACAAGTGCAACTCACACATACGAGTCTATGATTACAGACCTTTAGTTCCCACTTTTTGAAGTTAGCTTAACTCTCTGGTACCACCATTGTGGCTACGATAGTAGTGGCGCAGGCATATCCACTTTCTAGATACGTATATAAACTACCAGGCCTAGACCCTTCGTACACCTCTGTACACGTCCTAGGTGCACTCTAGGTTCTCTGCATACTAATTTGCAGGCCAATCCACCAGTATTTTTGTTTGAGTGTGCGTTCTCAGGGATCTTCCTCCAGACCGCAGTGTAAAACGACCAGTGGCCCCTCAAAATCTCACTCCTCACAAGAGACACCGTACTGCCATCAGTGTGATGATTGGCCTAGTACAGCTTGACCCGCCACTAGTTTGTTTCTATGTTCATGCAAGTTATTTCAAATCCAAGCCTCCAGCTCGTTGGACCACCCCATCCTGAAGTAAATCTCCCGAGCCTCCAACTCAAAGTTCTAACCTGTCCTGAATTACTCAAACCCTACATAGGTGAGTTTTTCACATCGTTCCTATAACATATTAGAATACCCTTGTCTAATTATGGTTATACATAACAATTTAGGGTTAGTCCTTGGACTACCCAGGGCATGCTCGATGAAGGGCTCTCGGGGGCACAAGGAACTATGATGGGCTGAAGCCCAAAACTCCTTTTCTCAACGATAGTTACTTTTATTAGTGTTTACCCAATATTAATACCCTACTCTCGATGTTTCTCTTAAGCGAACCTGATGACTTATGGTGTTATTAGGAGAGCGGCGGTTTTCCACCCATTCCCGTTGTAGTTATTCTCCTTGGGACTTACACTCTAGTAGTCGTTACTATGTAGTGACCTACTTATGACACCAACCAGGGTTTCAACTTCCCAATACACTTCTAAATCCAACCGCCTATCATATTCCCTGTGGGTCCTAGTGTCACACATCACTTTTGGTATGCTCAGCCACGGACTAATACTAACTGCATGAGATGACTTCCAATTCTTTGTCCAAAGGGCCCTAAAATTTTATCATGGGTTCGTCATGTGTATAAAAGTGACCATTCATAATTCCATCATTTTTCTAATTATTTAGGACCATAAATTAAGTCATTTACTTAGGTGACCTAGGAAAATTTGAACACGAGCTACTATATTCAGTGGTCCATTATGTATAAATAAAATTTTTGGAGTTTGTCTAGGTTAAAATGATAGTTCACCAAAAATCTTAATTTTTTAACTTGATTTGCCATTCATTTTCAATATGTGATTATAATCACAATAATCCCATTTTACAAATGAAGTTTCTCAAATATTCATCTAAAAATTCAGATAAAATTACTTGTAATTAATATGGTCAAAATAATACTCGAACCATATTTTCATAATCCTAACTGGTGGTTTGACCTAAAATAATTACATGTCAATATAATTACAAGAATGCCACTACTAAGGTATTCAACATAATTAATCATCCAAAATTTGTAATAAAATTTATAGCGGTTTATATCATAGAAATAAGGGTCTTGTCATTTTTCCATAATTTTCCAAATATTATTACCCGTACTTTTAAATCAAATCCCAAAAGTGTTAATCTGCAATTACACTAATTACACAAGAAATAATTCTCAAACATGCTCATAAATGTTTCCAGAGGTGTGAAATGACCTATTAGCGCATGTATCAAAAATTTGGATTTTTCTAAGTTCAGTAGCCCTACTTCTCATTTTTATTCCTAAATGAGTTAATTTTTCAATAATTCCAACTTATGAGACTTTTGATCCCAAAAATACTAATTTTTATGTGTGAGGTGTATTCCATCTCTATGTGCCTCAGTCCAATATTTCATGGACATGCATTGTGCCAAATGGGCTAATTTCTTTTTTTCCCATTTTTGCTATTTGCACAACGTTTACAATTCTACTGTAACACCCCCGATTTTTTTGATGATTTTATTTGATTTGATATCATCATATTTATGGCGTCAGAGCATTACTCATTTTACGTCATGTTGTCGGCGCTGTACCGTTAGTGCGTTTTCGCGTCCGTTATGTCTGATTGACCAGATTTTTGGGATTTTCATCAAAACTGAAAGTTTTCGAGTTGATAAGTTAAGTTGTGTGGTTTTGACTTCGCTGTTAAATTCGTAGGATCAGTGTTCGCCTTTGGTTCAGGTTTCGTTTAATTCGGTGCGCGTTTGGGCAGTAACCACCCGGTCTGTCCGTGGTATATGGCGTCAGGCCTCGGCTGGACCTACTGCTATATGCTGCGCGACGGATAGGGGGTGTTACACACACACTGGTATGTCATTAATAGATCTTGATAGAAACATGAACACTACACTCATAGCACAAAAGAAGAAGTATATGAGGCATATTATGTAGTATGAGATGCATAATATGTGTTTGATATGGATCCACCATAGGTAGTGACATGTCACGGTTATGTAGTACGTGATGTATAACCACCATCACATGGATGCCCATTAGCACATTTTACCTTTTTCGTTGCATACAATATTATGTATTATGGGATGCATAACATTGTATGTGTACGTTGCTCATAAAAGCATTAAGGCTTTTCTTTAGAATTCATAACACTGTATACATATCATATCATTGCATAAGCACACGTGCCAAGTTAAGGATCAACAAAATGACATATGTACACACATGATTTAAAATAAAAATATAATCATTCATACACTCATATAATAGACACAAGAGTCAATAAGGATGAGGGTGTTTCCCCCTAAGTAGGACATGCCATCATTTATTTTAAATCCTAGAGCAAGCTAGCAACATGAGAAAGTATCTAAGATTGTATGTCTGAGCTAAGTTGAAAGTCTAGCAAATTACGCTAGGTGTTGATAGATCGTTTATTGTTTGTTTAGAATGCCTCCTAAGCATCCGTTGATGAGGACTACTCCCTAGTAGGATGGAGAATCTTCTGGTGCCCAGAGTGAGTCCGTAATAGAGGGATTGCGACAGAGCAATGAGGCCCTGTCGAGGCAGATGCTGGAGATACAGTCGTAGATTCAGTCATTGTTGTCAGTCGTGGCGAGTCAGTCGCAGAGGGCGTAAGAGCCTGACATGGATCTAGCTGTTCCCGTTCCCCCCACTTCTCTGGTGCCTCCGACGGTGTTGCCACAAGAGATGACTTTCATTTCGCTCTTTCAAAGGTTAGGACCCCCTATATATGATGGCAAGGAAGATTTTATGGCATTAGATGAATGGATGATTTCCACGAGGAGATGTTCACCTACTCTGGTATCTCTGAGGACCAGCGAGTGATGGTCGCTACTTATCAACTCAAGGGCATGTCCAAGAGTTGGTGGTTGAGGGAGAAAGAAAGCTTGAATGATGGATTCTCGTGAGAGTCCTTTAAGGAGTTATTGTTGAAGAAGTTCTTGCCGTCTGTGGAAAGAGACCGGTTGATGAATGACTTCCTTCACTTAAAGTAGAGGCAGCTTATTGTCAGTGAATACGAGGTGGAGTTCAGTAAGCTGAGCCTCTTTGCTCCTGACTTGGTATCTTTAGAATCCAACCAAGTCAAGCGATTTTTGGGTGGTCTTCGGAATGACAACCAGCAGCTTACCAGTGCCTACGGATTTTTGACTTATTCGGAGGTGGTAGATGCTGCTTTGAAGGTGGAATCCATTAATAATACCAAGGTCAGAGGTCAACAGATGAGGAAGGATTAAAGGAAGCCTGTTGAATGTAAGGAATCACAGGAATCCGAGACTATAAGGAAGAAACGAGGCAAGGAAGTGTACAGTTTCTGTGGTCGGTCAGGCCACCCGTTCAAGAGATGTTACCAGAGACTGGGAGCTCGGAAGCAAGAGCAGGTACACGCAATTTAGGGCGCTCCAAAAGAGAGATGAGTTTGTTCCAGTTGCAATAAGATGGGGCATGATACAGCCCATTGCTGGAAGGACAAGTCCTGTTATCTATGTGGGCGGAAGGGGCATGTCAAGACCTGTTTCCCTCAAGCTCAACCCCCGTTGCAGCCAGTGCCATTTCAGGCCTTGCCGCCACTACAGCTCTTGGACAAAGGGAAGGGCAAGTTGAACGTGGTGTCTGCAGATGAAGCTCAGACGTCAACCCAAGTTATTTCAGGTTAGATCCTGATGTAGGGAATCGTCGGATTAAAATAGCGTACGGATTTTCTTACAACTCAAGCCCACATAACACGTTCTAACGCGTCCTAACACAAACATTCTAGCCGCATGATTCACCGTCATCCCGCACAAACACGCGGAGGGGAGGGGACTAAAAGCGACGATTTAATTAAAGTCCAATCCTTTCCCACCGAAGATCGAAAGCAAAGGTCGCCACACCTTTTTGGGAGGAAGATCAATAACTATATGCCAAGATCTTCCTCAAGCAAAAGGGATCCACCCGATCCGGTTTCTTGCAAGGTTTCGAAAATAAACGCAAGAAGGTTTTTGATTAAATCCAAAAGATCATATTCAAGATCGCGGATAAAAAGCCATTGCATCCATTCCAAATCTCACAAGAAATCACAAAGGAAAGATGTAGATATTACCCTCCCCAAGATGGGGTGAAGATCACATAAGGAAAGTGGAAGAGTCACACGTCCACGCACCACCAGCGTCACACCGAGCGGCAACCTTCTTCTTCGCCGGAGTCACACCGAGAAGCATCCGCCTCCGCGTTTCACAAGCCTTGGATCACCCAAGCGATTGGCTAACAAGGAGGAGAAGGAGGATGAGGGGGGGGGGGGGGCAATCCCAAAGGGAGGTGGCCGAAATTCTCAAGAGAGGATTAATTTAGGTTTTCAAATAGCATGCCTTCATTTCTCATCAAATAAGCCTATATATAGGCAAGTCCCAAAATAAGAAAAATAAATCTTGCCATCCAATTTATCATCTATTGGATGGCTATGAGCACACCAAAAATTAAACATGTCCAAAATAAAAGACAACATGAAATAATGATAACATTAAACTAGGAAAATAAAGGTGCAAATAAGGAAAGGGCTTAAGCCCGCCGCGAACAAAGATTATAGCCACCAAGGTCACGAGTCGCGGTAGAAGGTCGTCGAGCATCTTTATGTTGCGCCGCATCAACTTAGTCACGAGCAACTTGATCATCATCCACAGTAACTTGATCACAAGCACTCTTAGCATCAACGGGCAAGGGGATGGGAGACGAGCCGGCATCAATCCTCCCCCCCTTAAAGTCACTCAACACCGATGAGTGGGATGCAAGGTAGCGGCGGAGGAGGTCCTCATCCAAGCGAAAGAGATCCGACTCAATAACCCAGGAGTCGTCGGAGGGCGCACGATCACGCCAACGAACGAGGAAGAGGTGATGGCCGTCATCAGCTGGAGAAGTGTAGCTATCTGCAAGTACCTGAGCTGGGACAAGAAATGTACGGGGAAATCTAGGAAACATATCAGCATGTGGAAGCAAAGCAGAAGACTTACCACCCAGCGCTAGGCCTGTAGGTGCAATGGAAGAATGACTCACGGAACTACCACTCACCAACCCAGAAGAGACATTTGTGGAGGATGAAATATTGGGGGAAAAAGAAGCAGTAGAAGTCAACTCAGTTGGAATGGAAACATACGACGTTTAATCCGAAACATTGAAAATGGGTGAAATACCCCAATCCGTCGGCAAATCGAAAACAAACACGTTATCTCCTAGCCTCTTAATAATTCGAAACGGGCCGGCTCGCTTTGGTGCCAACTTCTTAACGGTGCCAGAAGGCAGCCGCGTGGGAATAAGGCGCACTAAAACAAGATCGCCAACTTGGAAGTTAGACTCCCTCCGATGTAAATTCGCTTGGGATCGATACGACTCATACGTGGTAGCTAAAGTTGTTCGTATTTGGGCGTGTAAGTCATATATGTGCTCGGCAAAAGATTGTGCAAATTGACTTGTATGATAAGATGGAGGTAACGGAATCAAGTCAATGGGCACATTCGCAAGGTACCCGTGCACTACTTCATTTGGTGACATACCCGTAGACCGATTGGTAGAGTTGTTGTAGGCTAATTGGGCTTTGGGGAGGAGAAAATCCCAAGTGCCTTTGTGGTCACCCATAAGACAACGCAACTTCCGTCTGCCCATCAGTTTGTGGGTGATAGGCGGCGGAAAACAACAACTTTGTTCCCATTAATGTCCAAAGCGTCTTCCAAAAATAACTTGTGAATTTAACGTCGCGATCCGAGACAATGGTCTTAGGAACGCCGCGGTGACTCACCACCTCTTTAAAATATAATTTTGCAATGTGAGACGCGTCATTAGTCTTACTACATGGTATGAAATAAGCCATCTTAGAGAACCTATCAACCACCACAAAAATGGAATCGTGTCGTCGCTGGGTTGGAGGAAGCCCCAAAATAAAGTCCATACTCACGTCCTCCCAAGGTCTTGATGGAATAGGCAACAGAGTGTATAGTCCCACATTAGTCTTTCCCCCTTTAGACACTTGACAAACCCGACAGCTACTCACGATTTTCCCAACTAAAACGCGAAGTTTAGGCCAATAGAATTTCTCCTCGACTAAGGCTATCGTTTTATCCCGCCCAAAATGGCAGCTCAACCCGCCACTATGTAGTTCCCATACTATGTGATGGCGTAGGGAGGTACGAGGAATACATAGCTTAGCGTGCCGAAATAAATAACCGTCTCTCAATACATATGCTGACACTATCATTGGTGAGGCATCGTGTGCCGCTAGATACACTTCTCCAAAATCAGGACACATGGCATATTCATCCTTTATTCTCTCAAATCCGACAACCTTTACTTCCATGATCGACAATAAAAGTATCACTCTACTAAGTGCGTTGGCCACACGATTTTCAATGCCCTTAAGGTGTTTTAAGGTGAACGAAAACTCTTGCAGATAAGATACCCATTTTGCATGACGGGGGCTGATTTTAGATTGCCCATTAATGTGCCTAAGTGCATCATGGTCAGAGAGAATCACGAACTCCTTGGAAAGGAGGTAGTGTCTCCACTGGTGTAGGCATCTAATGATGGCATAGAACTCTCTATCGTAATTGGAATAATTAAGTTTTGCAGCCGCCAATTTCTCGCTAAAATAACTTATTGGGTGTCCCTCTTGGCTTAAGACACGTCCTACTCCTACTCCGGATGCATCACATGTTAATTCAAATACTTTATTAAAATCTGGTAAGCGCAAAATAGGAGCCTCAGTCATCATCTTCTTAATATGTTGGAATGCCTGGGTAGCTGCTGGAGTCCATTTAAACTCACCCCTTTTCATGCATTCCGTCACGGGAGCCATAATAGTACTAAAATCCCGAATAAATCGTCTATAAAATGAGGCTAACCCGTGGAAACTCCTAACGTCTCTCAAGCTTGTGGGTTCGGGCCACTCCAGAATTGCTTTCACCTTACTGGGGTCTACCTTTATTCCCTCAGATCCAACCAGGTAGCCCAAAAATTCCACTTCCTTTACATAAAATATACACTTCTTTAAATTTAAATATAATTTTTCGTCCCGAAGTGTAGATAGAATAATCCGTAGGTGAGACACATGTGAGTCAAAAGTGGTGCTATAAATCAATATGTCATCAAAGTACACCACCACAAATCGTCCCATGTATGGTTGGAATACGTGGGTCATCATTCGTGAGAAGGTGCTTGGAGCATTTGACAACCCAAATGGCATGACCAACCACTCGTATAGCCCGTCCTTAGATTTAAATGCAGTTTTCCATTCATCCCCATCACATATCCGAATCTGATGGTAACCACTCCGCAAATCCAATTTCGTGAAGATCGAGGCACCAGACAACATATCCAAAAGATCGTCCAATCTAGGGATGGGAAACCTATACTTGATAGTGATCTTATTTATGGCTCTACTGTCTACACACATACGCCACATACCATCCTTTTTGGAGCCAACAAAGCCGGTACCGCACACGGACTCTTGCTGTTCCTAATGAACCCCTTCGCCAATAAATCCGAAATTTGGGCTTGGAGCTCCTCATGGGATGCGAGGTGCAATGTGTAATGGGGATGATTAGGCAATGAGGCACCCGACATAAAGTCAATGGCATGTTGGATATCACGTAGAGGGGGCAACGTAGGGGGCAACTCGTCCGGGTAGACATCCTTATACTCTTCCAGCAGTTTTTTTAATTCTTTGGGTAAATCTTCTAAAACCCCATTTTCTTTATTATTATTCAAAAGAACCAATGCATAAATAATCCCATCCACAAAGGGGTCCCTCTCAAATTTTCTCCTACCCATTAGGCTTACCAATTTCTTCTCGACTGGGATTGTGGTATCCGTACTCGGGCTATTGGGTTCCTTTGGGGCCGTGGGTTTTAACGTGACTACCTTCCCATTATATTTGAACTCATAAGTGTTTGCCCTCCCATAGTGGGTGACATCACGGTCATAGAGCCAAGGGCGGCCTAACAACACATGACAAGCATCCATAGGGATGACATCACACCACACCTCATCCGTATATGACTTGATCGTAAGTGGAACTAGGCAACGCTTGGTGACCGGGATGGTTACCTTGTTGACCCAAGCCACTTGGTAAGGGGTAGGATGAGGCTCGGTAGCCAAATGAATCCGCATAACGGTGTTCTCGGAAACAACGTTCATGCAGCTGCCGCTATCAATGATGAGCTTACAATATTTGTCCCCACTCTTAAAGATGAGGGAGAAAATAGTGGACCTCTTCCAATCGTCAAACGGGCGAGGGGTCGTCAGAATACAACGCATAACGCTAAGTAGATGTCCATCCTCCATATCACTAGGCACACCATCCGTCTCATAACCCTCATCTGCCTCAATCACTAAATCTGCAAAGTCACTAGTGGACTCGTCTAGAAGAGCTAAAGTAGCCTTGGCCTTGGTGGGGCACTCATAGGCATAGTGGCCATGAATACCGCAAGAGTAACACGTGGTGTTAGCCTTGCTCACCTTGCCAATAGGGATTCTCTCACTATTAGGCTGCCTAGGGTTTCTCGTAGTCACGACAATTTGTTTGGACTCTCCAACCTTCGCCTTACCCTTATCATAATAAGTGGAGGAAAGGGCGCCTATGGGGGCCTTTCCCTTTTGTTGGGAGTAACGGGGTTGGGTTTTCATGGCCAGATGTTTTTCAATGTCCAAGGCGGCATTGAAAGTAGTATTAATATCAGTGTGGCCATATCGAAGAAGCTTCTTCTGAATGTCCGGATTAAGTCCCTTACGGAACCTAGAAAGCATAACCTCTGGCATCTCTTGGATCTCACACCGCACCATCTTATCCTTTAACTCACCCATGTAATCATCCACCGATTTTGGACCTTACCGAAGGGTGGCAAGATCGTCGAACATTTGAGTTCGGTGGTAAGCGGGCACGTATTGGTCGGTGAGCAAATTTTTCATAACCGTCCAACCAACTAGGGGTACACCATGACCGGTCCCTAAACATCGCTCCTCATTTAACCAAAAGGTCTTGGCCCTCCCGTTTAATTTCATACGAGCTACTTGAACCTTTTGCTCATCGGTAAGGTGATACCAATCAAAATAGCATTCTATGTCAACCACCCATGTAAGGAAGACTTGGGGGTCTCCCATACCATCGTAAGAGGGGGCTTCCATACGAATCGCTTTTGTTATATCGAACTCTCTTTCCAGATCGGGAACTTGACGGGCTGCTTCGGGGAAGTACCCATCATGTTCCGCAATATGCACCGGGGGTGGTCGGGGGGCTTGTCCATGGTTAGGTGGTGGTGGTGTTTGAGCAGCTTGGTTCGCCAAAAGTTGTGTCAGCAGACCCCTCAACTCTCCTAATTCTTGCCTAAGCTCAGTGATAGTCGTAGGATTAGTTTCCTCATCAGGGTGTTCAGCCATAGTGGTGGTAGACGGGTTCGTGTACTCCGTACCGTGCCGAGTACGCATTAACACCCTAAAAACCAAAGGCTAGAGCGCAGTTTTCTCTTTGTTTTTTTTGAATTTTGAAATTAGAAATTTTGAATTTTGAAATTTTGAAATTTGAAATTTGAAATTTGAAATTCAAAATTTGAATTTTGAATTTTTTTTGAAATTTGAAATTTAAAATTTGAAATTTTGAAATTTGAAATTTGAAATTCGAAATTAGAAATTAGAAATTTGAAATTTGAATTTTGAATTTATTTGAAATTTAAAATTTGAAATTTGAAATTCGAAATTTGAATTTTGAAATTTTTTTTGAAATTTGAAATTTAAAATTTGAAATTCGAAATTTGAAATTTGAAATTCGAAATTTGAATTTTGATTTTTTTTTGAAATTTGAAATTTAAAATTTGAAATTCGAAATTTGAATTCCGAAATTTGAAATTTGAATTTTGAGCGGGGGAGGAGTGCCAATTAGGAAACTGACGAGAACCTCCCTCTGATACCAAATTGACGTAGTGAATCGTCGGATTAAAATAGCGTACGGATTTTCTTACAACTCAAGCCCACATAACACGTTCTAACGCGTCCTAACACAAACATTCTAGCCGCACGATTCACCGTCATCCCGCACAAACACGCGGAGGGGAGTGGACTAAAAGCGACGATCTAATTAAAGTCCAATCCTTTCCCACCGAAGATCGAAAGCAAAGGTCGCCACACCTTTTTGAGAGGAAGATCAATAACTATATGCCAAGATCTTCCTCAAGCAAAAGGGATCCACCCGATCCGGCTTCTTGCAAGGTTTCGAAAATAAACGCAAGAAGGTTTTTGATTAAATCCAAAAGATTGTATTCAAGATCGCGGATAAAAAGCCATTGCATCCATTCCAAATCTAACAAGAAATAACAAAGGAAAGATGTAGATATTACCCTCCCCAAGATGGGGTGAAGATCACACAAGGAAAGTGGAAGAGTCACACGTCCACGCACCACCGGCGTCACACCGAGCGTCAACCTTCTTCTTCGCCGGAGTCACACCGACAAGCATCCGCCTCCGCGTTTTACAAGCCTTGGATCACCCAAGCGATTGGCTAACAAGGAGGAGAAGGAAGATGCGGGGGGGGGGGGGGGGGGGGGGGGGGCAATCCCAAAGGGAGGTGGCCGAAATTCTCAAGAGAGGATTAATTTAGGTTTTCAAATAGCATGCCTTCATTTCTCATCAAATAAGCCTATATATAGGCAAGTCCAAAAACAAGCAAAATAAATCTAGCCATACAATTTATCATCTATTGGATGGCTATGAGCACACCAAAAATTAAACATGTCCAAAATAAAAGACAACATGAAATAATGATAACATTAAACTAGGAAAATAAAGGTGCAAATAAGGAAAGGGCTTAAGCCCGCCGCGAACGAAGATTGTAGCCACCAAGGTCACGAGTCGCGGTAGAAGGTCGTCGAGCATCTTTATGTTGCGCCGCATCAACTTGGTCACGAGCAACTTGATCATCATCCACAGCAACTTGATCACGAGCACTCTTAGCATCAACGGGCAAGCGGATGGGAGACGAGCCGGCATCAGATCCTAACCTAGTTTTATTTTCTAGGTATGATATAAATGTCAACGTTCTTTTGACTTAGTCGTATATTTAATCTTATAGGAAAGTTTAAGGTAAGTAACCGCTGGGCGCGTGTCCTTTTTGATTCTGGTGCTACCCACTCGTTCGTGGCTAGATTTTTTGTAGAGCATCACCGTTTGTCCCTCGATCCAATTGGCGACCCGTTCTGTGTCAATTTCCCCTCAAGTGATTTTGTGGTGTCAGATTAGGGAATTCTGGGTTGTCCAGTCCAGTTGGGAGATTTTCTCGCGGTTACGGATCTAAAGGTTATAGACTTGGAAGATTTTGATGTAATCCTGGTCATGGATTGGCTATCAAAGTATGATGTAGTAATCCAGTGCAAGGTCAGGCGCTTGGACTTCAAGATTGGTGAAGGTCAAGGCAGGAGAGTTTATGGTTATTCGCGCCAAGATTCTCCGATCGTTTCTGCGGTAAGTGCTCTAAAGCTTTTGAATTCAGGATGCTTTGCCTGCTTGGTTTCAGTGTTTGCTACCATTAGTAGTTTGCCGCTTGTGGAGGAGATTGTTGTAGTGCATGAGTTTCCTGATGTGTTTCCTGATAATCTTCCTGGTCTTCTTCCTGAGAGAGATGTTGAGTTTGTCATAGATTTATAGTCGGGTACCCGTCCTATCGCTAAGGCTCCCTACCGTATGGCTCCACGTGAGTTGGGAGAGCTACGTACCCTGTTAGACGAGCTATTGTAGAACGGTTTCATTAGGCCAAGTTCATCACCGTGGGGTGCGGTTTTTGGCTACCTCAAGTCTCCTTCTTAGGCTGTGTGGTGAATAAAGATGGGATAACGGTTGATTCGGAGATGATAGCTGTAGTGATTTATTGGAGTAGGCCTACCACTCCCAAGGAAATAAGAAGTTTTCTAGGGCTGGCAGGCTGCTATAGAAGGTTTGTGGAGGGATTCTCTACATTATCTGCGCCTTTGACAAAGCTGACGCAGAAGCATGTAGCCTTTATTTGGAGTGATAAGTGTGAAGTGACGTTCCAGGAGCTAAAGAGCAGATTATGCACTGCACCAGTTTTGACCCTGCCTACTGAAGGACTGGAGTATGCTATGTATGTGGATGCATCACATGTTGGGCTCGGATGCGTGTTGATGAAGGAGGGCAAGGTTATTGCGTATGGATCTAGGTAGCTAAAGGTTCACGAACGGAATTACCCTACACATGACCTGGAATTTGCAACAGTTATCTATGTCCTCAAGTTGTGGAGACATCTGTTGTATGACGCTATATGCAAGATTTATGCTGTCATTAAAGATTGAAATAAGTCTTCACACAGAAGGAACTGAATTTGCGCCAGCATAGATGGCTGGAGTATGTGGCAGACTATGATGTTGAGATCCAGTACCACCGGAGCGAAGCTAACTTGGTAGCCGATGCCCTGAGCAGGAAGACAGCTAAAATTTTTAACCTTTCGGTGGATTCACGGGTGGAAGAATTTATACTTATGGGAATTACGGTGGGAAGTGGCAGCTCGACTAGTGAAATAGATGTGTTAGAGCCTTCATGGGTTATGAAAGTCCACCTAGTGTCAACTACCTTCACCTAGGGGGGGGGGGATAGGTGACATGCAACGTTTTTGCGGAATTAAAATTGTACCTGCACACGAAAACAAAACAGCACAGCAAAGAAAGTACACAAGCAATTTATAGTGGTTCCCCGATTTGGGTACATCCACTTTCCCCCTTCGACCTATCTCCAAACAAGGGACGACTCGGCCACTTCACCAACAGGATTGAAATCTAGTCCTTGCACTATCGGAAGGAACCCTTCCACACGTAGGAGACAACACTCCCACAACACGGGTTTCACCCAACCCTTACAACTAGGAACCAACGTTCCTTTACAACAAAAATGAAACTAGAATGTATAAGAAATACAAACAACTTTTGGAGACAAGGTGTCCCTCTTCGTTCGATGACGTGTTCTTGAGGTCAACGAAGAGTCCACAACCCTTGATCTCACTTGGAGAGAATCTCCCCGAAACCGGCGGCGGCAAGAAGGGCAGCAGCTTGGTTCTCAGGATCGGCGACGACAACGGTGTGCGGCTGCTGTACTTTGGAGATTCAATCTTCGTAGCAAAGCTAGCAAGGTCTACCAACGGTCACACTAGGATCGAACGTCTCAATCGATTCGGAAGGGGAAGGTTTTCCCGATCAACAAATCAAGAGACAAAGGATCTCTGGTTAGACGCGTGAGACGCTACGCTTGGCTATGCTTCTGTCGCCGGAAGATCTAGAAGAATCACGATCAAACGGTCGGCGATCGACTAGCACGAGCGGCGACGGCGGCGGAGCAGGTATCGCGATTTAGGTCAAGGTCGGCGGCTCGGCTTCGTATTTTTCTATGTTCTTTTTCTGTTCAAAAATACGCGTGTATTTATATACTCGAATACTCCTTAATGACCGTTGTGGGTCCCACCAGAAGAAACCCCAAGCCCGGTTCAAAACAGTGTCAGCGGCAGAGTCCGGTCCAGCAGTTTCCAGAAAATTGCCCAAGGAAAAATCGGCGAGAATCGAAGGTGATTCTCGTCGACTCGGCGAGAATCAAAGGTGATTCTCGTCGATTCGGCGAGAATCAAAGGTGATTCTCATCGATGTAGACTTGTTTGCACGCTCTGAGGTAACTGGAAAGAGACGGCGAGAATCAGCCAGTGATTCTCGACGATTCGGCGAGAATCACTAGTGATTCTCCCCGAATCGGCGAGAATCACTTGGTGATTCTCGTCGATTAACACTTAGATGATTTTTCGTCTTTCCGCCCATGAGCTGCTCTTTGACCCATCCTTGCTCCTTGTCTGCTCTTGCATAATCACAGCCCTGTACTTGAAAGTAAGTACACTCCAATAGAGAGAGTACATGTAGGCCAACACACTGCTCTGCTCAACGAGGGATTACGTCGTGCAGACCCGTGTATATTGACCTACTGCACCCTGACATTGGTGTGCACTTAGCATGGAATAACTGCAAGCACAACTTGATATACTTTATCAAATACATCATCTATTTACCTTAGCTTGTTTAGGGGCTTCTTCAAATCAGGTACGTTGTGGATACAATACCAAACAGGTTACGGTTACTAGATTGCATCAAAAGGAGGATCCATATATGTTACATCTTTATAGTAGAGATTCGAAGGGTGAGTTTCCAGAGTTTTCAATTGATGATATGGGAACCCTGAGATACCGTGGTAGGCTTTGCATTTCCGCTGTTAAGGATATTAAGTATTAGTTGTGTAAGGAGGCACATGGTTCTAATGCGGCCTACCACCCCGGTTCGACCAAGATGTACAGGATCTGAAACAGATTGCTTGGTGGATGGGTATGAAGGGGGATATAACAAGGTTTGTATCTTAATGTTTCACATGTATGTGAGTTAAGGCCGATCATGGAAGGCCTGGAAGCAAGTTAACACCTTTGGAAATCCCGAGTTTGAAATGGGAGTGCATCTCGATGGACTTTAATTCTAGATTGCCGAGATCTCCCGGAGGGCATGACACAGTTTGGGTGATCGTGGATAGACTGACGAAGAGTGCTCACTTTGTGTCATTCAAGATTGACTACTCCATGAAGAAAATAGCTGAATTGTATTTGGATGAGGTCATTAGGTTGCATGGAGTACCTGTCAGTATTGTATCTGATCGAGACTCTAGGTTCACGTCCCCTTTCTGGAAGAGCTTGCAAGAGGGGTTGGGTAGCGAGTTAAGGTATTCCACCACATACCATCCGCAGACGAATGGACAAACAAAAAGAGTAAATCAGATCGTGGAGGACATGATAAAATGTTACATTTTGTACCACGGTGGAGCGTGGGATGAGCGTCTGAGGCTAATGGAGTTCGCCTACAATAATAGCTACCAGGAGAGCTTGCAAATGGCTCCATTTGAAGCTTTATATGGGAGACGTTGCAGGAGTCCTTTATTTTGGGATGAGGTTGGTGAGAGATCGTTGCTAGGTCCAGAAGCCCTTGAAGAGATGGAAATTTCAGTTAGGCTCATCCGAGAGAAGCTTCGGGTAGCACATGAGCGCTATGAAAAGTATGCTAATCAGCGCAGGACAGATTTGGAATTTGTCGTCGAGGATATGGTTTTCCTAAAAGTTTCCCCGATGTCTGGTGTGAAGCGATTTGGTAAGAATCATAAGTTGGACCCGAAATATGTCGGACCCTTCCAAATTATTTAGCAGATTGGTGTTTCAGCTTATAGGCTAGACCTACCAGCAAATTTTCCCAGTGTGCACGATGTTTTCCATGGGAGTCAGCTTCGGAAGTGAGTGTTGAGTGACAGGCAGATTCTCGATGTTGTGCTCCAGCTGGAGCCAAACCTTTCTTTTGTGGAGGTGCCTGTTCGTATCTTGGAGTCTCAGGATTGAGTGCTGCGGAGAAAGACAATCCCCATGGTTAAGGTTCTTTGGAGAAATCAAGACGTCGAGAGTGCGACGTAGGAATTGGAGTCAGCGATGAGGAAATCTCATCCGCATCTCTTCCCTTAGTTTTTGTAAGTCTCCTTGTTTTTGCGATATTTGATTCTATCATTTTGGATTGGTTTTCATGTTGTATTAAGTTTCGTGGCGAAACTTCTTTTTAGGTGGAGTGATTGTAATGCCCCCGATTTTTTTTGATGGTTTTATTTGATTTGATATCGTCATATTTTTGACGTCAGAGCATTACCCTTTTTACGTCATGTTGTCAGCGCTGCACCGTTAGTGCGTTTTCGCGTCTGTTAGGTCTGATTGACCAGATTTTTGGGATTTTCGTCGAAACTGAAAGTTTTCAAGTTGATAAGTTAAGTTTTGTGATTTTGACTTTGCCGTTAAATTCGTGGCGTCAGTGTTCGCCTTCAGTGCGAGTTTCATTTAATTCGGCGCGCGTTTGGGCTTCCGTTCTGAGTCTTCTCGAGTAGCTATGGTTCTTCTCGAATAGCCCGTTTCAGATTTTTCTCGGACATTATTTTGAGGGTCAAAACAGCATCAAATCAAAAAATGGTTAACATAAATTTGTTCGCCTCGACGATATCTACAAATTTCATGTTGACCACTTTTCGATTTGAAGCAATGTGAACCCCTAATTTTTTTTTCTTCTGGAACTCGAGTGTTGCGCTGATACTCGAATAAAATATGTTGCTACTCGAGTAATGCATGCTGGAACTCGAGTATTGATTTGCTACTCGAGTAAATTATGCTACTACTCGAGTACCGCATGCTGGAACTCGAGTGGTATGCTGCTACTCGAGTAGATACGTTGGAACTCGAGTGGTTCATGCTGCCATTCGAGTAGTCCGTTTCTTTTTTGCGTTCGGGCGCCGTTTTGAGTGTCAAAACTGTGTCGTATCAAAAAATGGTTAACATGATTTTTTTTCGTCTCGATGATATCTACAACGTTTATGGTGATGAAGTTTCGATTGGAAGCAATATTCAACCTCTATTTTCGATTGACACAAAACTGCTCGTAAATAAGCCGTATTATTGATTTCTAGTCGCATACCATTGATCTACTCGAGTACTATTGATTTATCTCGAGTATAATTGTTTTTTTCTTGAGTAATTTTGAATTCTCTCGAGTTCTAGTGATTTTACTCGAGTATTATATGTTCCTCTCGAGTACTTTGCTCTCATTCTCGAGTAACCTTCATTCCTCTCGAGTAGTCCTCTGATGTTTGCGTTCAGGCGCCTTTTTGAGTGTCAAAACCGCATCGTATGGAAACATTGTCAACATAAAAAGTTTTCTCCTCGACGTGATCTTCAACTTTCATGCTGGGCACTTTTTGATTTGAAGTAATCCTAGACCTATATTACCACGAAACTGCTCGTATTTGGTCCGTTTTCCTTCCGGTTTAGACAAGAATATTTTATGAATACATATATATATATATATATGTATATATATATATATATATAAGCTCTTATACTTAGGTTATTAGAAAGGAAAGAAAAGTCTTATCTTCATCTTCTCTGATTTTCTCCAGAACCGAAACCGTGCGATTACTCCTCCCATTTGTGAATCTTCTGGTGGCCTCCGACGGTGCTCTGGTGCTCGAAATCTTCAACCAAGCATAGATTCGGAAAGGTCTCGCTGAGAGCTACCCCATCATGGTAAAACTTTCCCCATTCCTCGAGATGTCTTGTTAGGGTTTTTCGTCTCTAACCCCTTTTCGGCCATTTTTGTTTAGATTTCAACTTCTCCCATGTCCTTTTGCACTGATCTTCGACATGGAGTGATTTGGAGAGTTTTCTCCTGTAAAGCCAAGGCAAGTGACTCATTTTCTCTCCTTTTTCTTAAGTTCTTATTGTTGAAGTATTAGACCGGGCGGTCTGGCGGTCTATTCTGGCAGGTTGTTGACCGCGCTGTCTAGCGGTTCCTTTCCAGCAAGTTCGTGTTCAGACTGTTGATGTTTGTAGTCTGAGCGGTCTGGCGGTCTCTCTCAGAAGCTTGGAGACCGGGCGGTCTAGCGGTCTCCTATTGCGGCATGTTCTCTTCCTGCTGGAGTTACCGAGAGGTTAGCCCATTTGTCTAACCATGCGGCCTGTGCGGTCTCTTTATTTTCTAGCCCCTCAGCCCTATAAATTTTTAGTCGCACATTGTTTGTTTGTACTCTCTCCTATCTCCTTCATTCTATAAAAGGGAGGTCATACCTTTGTAAATCTTATCTCTTTGGAAAATAAAACTTTCAATTATTCAAATTTCTGTCTGTTTGATAGCTACTTATTAGCTGCGTGTTTGATAATTGTACATGGTATCAGAGCCGACGATCGATTCGACCTGATTCCGTCTTTAGCTCTTCTGTCCACGCGACTTTTCCATGCGGCTTCTTTGCCTTATCGCTGCCCTGTTTGCGTGATTCCTTCGGTCGTTTCTCGACCTGTTCTCACGAGTCCCTTGCTTCCTCGTCTCTCTATTCGCTCGGCCTCTTTCAGTTCCCGTGACCTCTTTCCTTGTGCCTTGGTCTGCTTCCTGGCCGCTGGTGTTCTGCCCCCGTGTCGTTGCAGCTTCTTCACTTTAGCCCACTGCGGTTTCATCCTTATTCGTTGCGGTCTCCTTCTTGTGTCGCGGCCTCCACCTTAGGTCGTGCGACTTTCTTTCTTTTTTCTCTCCCCGCGGCTTCTCTTCTATTCACGCGGTTTCCTGTCTTCTCTATGGACAATTCCGGTCTCTCCACCCCTGTTATCTCTACCTCCACCACCCCTACGGCCCCTCCTCCTCCTACTCCTTCTGGAGACCTTGGCACGCTTTCTAAACTTGTTGGCTCCAACTATCTGGATTGGAGCGTTTCTTTCACCTTTCTTCTACGCCCTCAACACAAGCATCATCACCTCACCGATGACCCTCCTCCTCTTAACTCTGCTCAATTTGATGACTGGGATGCGAGTGATGCGCTTGTCCTCACTTGGCTAGCCAATAGCCTTTCTGATGAGTGCCTTCCAGTCATTTGCCATGATGAGACTGTCATCTTATATTAATGTTCCTGTTTCTTTTAGAGTATAAGATGTTAAAATGTTTTTAGGCTTACGCTTAAGGTAAATTTTTCGACGCCGTTGAGCGTAGGATGCGTTGCGCTTAGTTTAGGTCGATTATAGGTCGTGGTCTTCGATTTAGTGTTGTAATACTTAGGTGTTGTGCCGATTTTTGAGATGGTGATGTTGGGGGTATGAGTGTTGGTTGTGGTTAGCATACAACCCAACCGAGAGGCCCCTTCTTTCTGTGGATCATCACAGTGAGGGTATGCTAAGTTTCTCCTTTCCTGAACTGTTGGGCTCTGTTTGGCCCGGTTTGGCCATGTTTGTGGACCACAGTATCGATTGTGAGACGGTTGAGGATCTGGAGTTGGTCTTTGGGTGCTTGAGGTCATTGCCCTCTCCGGCTTGCAACGTAGTCATACAACATGTTGATGATCCACCCTATTCCGATCTGTTTTGTGCTCAGTTATTTTTTTGTGGTTTATGCCACAGTTTCCTAAATTTTGCTGATTATGCCCAGACTTATTCACCTTCGCACTTGGTGCATTATTTTTAATTTAGAGGTTATTATATTTGCTAACCTTTCTCTACTTATTCTATTTGGCTAATTGTTGTTGTTTTGTTTGTTTTTACATTCTTCCTCCTTGGGTTTGGTTTGGTACAACCTCCTTTGTTATGCTTACTCACTTGCTTACCTATTCTTTTGCCACTTATTTTTTTTGCTTACTGAGGTGTTCTCCTCTTGAATGCCTCAGGTTCAGGGCTGTAGTCGGTGGTGCGGCTGAGTAGTTTTGTTGCAGGGTTTGATGAAGGTGCCTCGAGGTTGCGTGGTAGCTTTTGTTCTTTTGTAGTATGCTTCAGACTTGAGAACTTTTAGTGGGTTCGTGTCAGGTGTTTGACACCCACTGATTGTTTAATGTCGTTCTTGGATATTTCACTAGTTGTTAGTGTCTACTTTTCTATTAGTAGTTCTCGCTCTCTGGGAAGGATTTATGCTAGGATGCATATATGTATTTTCAACTATAAAACCAACTATTTTTACTATATCATGCACATCATGTTTTAGAACTCTAAATCACTATATTTAAATACCGTACGAACTACTTCGATATCATTACTATAAATATAGTGTAATGCATGCCTTGACTTTTTTGGGATGCTAGACTCATGTAGGATGTCTAACCTGTTTATTATAGTATTTTCTGCTGCGTTTAACTACTTTTCTTCTGGTAGACTCGTGGGCCACTAAGCCGAGGGATATGTCTAATTGCCTAACTTAAAATAAACTTATTCAATATAACATTTAAATCATATTTTTAGTATTGAGTTGGTGTGTTGCATGAGCATCTGTAGTTATCCCTTGCTGACATGGCTTCATGACGCAAATTTTCCCTTACTCTGGTATTTCGTCATTGTGGCGGAAATGCGGGTTGTGACTTCTACCTCCACCATGCTTGTTGGATCCTCCAACATTCAGTGATCTAAATGGATTCAAACTTTTACCAAGGTCGTATGATGACCTTATAACCATGCCACCCAAATTTGGGGGCATTTGGAATAGGGAATCACCCTAAATTCCATTTATTTAATCATTGAAATATCTATAAAAACTTTAAAAAAATTACTCCCCAAAATTCTGAATTTTGGGAAGGGGCTAAGTCTAGCAGATACACATGCATGACATAAATTTCATTGCATGTCGACTTATAGTTTGACCTAGGCATGCATTTGGAAATCTTCCCTATCCTAGGAGTAGTCCTTGTAGAATGACCCTACAGGGAGCTCCATGCTAAAACTTGAATGTTTAGGTTGTCAAATTAAAGGTAAGATTTAGATATACATGTTTTATGTTGAACACTTTTTCTTAATATTCCTCTACCAGGCCTAATATTAACATGCAAAGAGTCTGTATAAATGGGATAGAATATAAAGATAAATAATATTATGCTATAGTTTATAAGAATAATTTCAACGGCATTTGTTGATCTTCCCCAATGGCCAACGGCCGGGATTAATCCTTCTTGGGCCGACTGGATCCACTAATTTCGGCCACCTGGGAAACCATCAATGTCGGCGATTGTCACCACCAAGTCCATTGAGGTGTTGGCTAGCGTATCCCAGCAATATGGCTGTCGGAGGAAGCTCCTCCGGCGAACCCGAGCAAGAAGAAAAGCTAGGTATTTTCACAATTTTCTCACATGGTATCAGGCTAAATTTAGCCCGATGTCTCCCCTAATGGATCTAGATGACTAGCACAGAGGGAGGGGAGGAAAAACAGACCAGGATGCAAGCTTGGGGGCAGGTGCGGTGGTGGTGAGCCATGGCCAACTACTGTTCCGACGAACTAGCTCGATTCTTTGTTTCTCCAGGAAAAGCTTAGCTCCAGGAGTCAATTTCTACTCTCTGGGCTCAATTAAACAATGTACAATGATGAAGAATGCGAGTAAACACTAACATTGTCAACTATCATCCATTTATACCATAGACACATTCTCTAATGAAGATAAATTTTGAATCATTTGCGGTCCAATTCTCATAATAAGAAATTTTAGAGAAGATAATGTTGTGTACATGTGAGAGTTAGATGAAAACACATAAGTAAAATTATTACAAATATATGAACACGTGGAATGTGAAAAAACAACATAACATATAGATATACATAACAAATTTTACTTGCACCCAAGAATTCAGAGCATATATAATAAAGAGTTTCAAAAGACACTTTACAATTCTTTCCAAGGTGTACGACCTCACATTTCTTAATAAGACTTATCAGGAGGATAAGTAGTGCTTGGTGGAGGTTCCTTGTAAGTTTTTTAAATTTTCAAACACATCAACAAAGATGTGGAATGTTTTATTGTTAACTAAGAAATTTTTTATTTTGGCTTGACAAAGGATTTTGAATTCACTTGTGTGAGCATATAGGATAATCAAATATGAATTGTGCAAAGAAAACAAGGATAAAGTAATAGTGTCGGCATGAAATTCTGGGTGTTATGAAAGAACATTCATAATTCACATATGTAGTATGGTGAAGCCATATGTAGAGTTTCACTATTATGGATCTGAGAACATTATCAGAACTAAAATATTTTGCATACTTAGAGGAATACGAAAATAATTGTACAAGTATAATACACTAGGAGAGATGTACATAAAATATGATATTTGAAGTTTAAAAAATTCAACAATGTTATATGTAACCCAAAATTATATAGTATACAGTGTACCATACCTAAACCAGAAAAATCAAAACAAAGTGGCATAATGGTAATTTTTGATGTCGTCCGGCGATATCAGATATCGTCGATAGGCGATAGTGCGAAAATATAAAAGACCGCTGATCTGGTTATTAGGAATCGTTTTGAGCATTTTTCTTGAAGACCTTCAGCGAAAAATGAACACGACTACGGAGAAATCTCAAATCAAAGGTATGTTTACTAAAATTTCACTTTCTTTCTTAAGGATTTTTAGATCTAATTGAATATATGGATGATTCTATGTAATTTTAGTTGAGAAATTTTCAGATTTGAAGTTTATTTTTCAAGATTTAGGTATAAAGAAAAATTAGATTTTTGTTAGATTAGATCATCGATCCATGTGATTAAAGATGTGTAATCGTAGATCTAGATATTCTGTGAACCTTAACTCAGATCTAGAGTTTGCCAAGTGGTTTTAAAAAAATCATGGTTTTAGGGAAGAAGATGATGAATAGTGTTTTTGAAATTTTTGCTTGATTTTGTTTTGGGTAAATCGAAAATATCTTGAAATTTTTTTCAGATATGGAATGTATGAATGGTGAATGCTGAAATTTCATGGCGAAATCAAACCTATATCCATTTCCAATATCGCCCAGCGACAATGAGTGTCGCCCGACGATATTGGCAATTTCTATATTTTAACGATTTCTTGCTCATTGTAAATATGTCTTCAAGCTCTAAGGCTATGAAAAGCACTAGATGGGACACACATTCAGCATACCAGACCTATCTTGGCCTCAAAAATGTGAATATCGGTGTTAGTAAAGTTATCGAATTCGACCCATATTGATACACATATATTCATGACATTCTTTCAATGGAAGGTATCATGTTTGTCATTATACCAGACACGTTTTCTTTAGTGTTGATTAGGGAATGTTATAATCATTTAAAGGAACCCAATTTCACTGAATTGAATGAAGTTCAATCCTATATTCACGGACAGACTATGGAGATAACCCACTATGATCTAAGGGAATTGTTTGGGTTAATTGAGCGTGAACATGTATTAGATGTTGTGGAGAATTATATATTTGATTGAGATTGGATGTTATTGAATATGGTTTTACATGGAAATTCCATGAAAAACCATATCAAATCCACGACGATGCTAACTTCAGATTCAAGATTAGTGTAAGATATCTTGAGGCATACCATCATGCTCATATCTGGGGATACGAGTAAGATCACCGCTCCATTGAGCTATGTGACGTATATGTTCTTGGAGAGGGATCCATTTGTAGTGGCTGACTTCATTCTTTCTAGAAACTGATACACGTTTAGACTAAAGAATCTGTTTGAAACCTAGTTCTGATTTGGGCAAGGATCACTATTAGGTTTGTTTAGACTTACCCACCATGTATAGCCAGGGTTATGGTTGTGTCTTAGAGTATAGGCCAAGTCAATCAGCATCACTTGGACCAGCCTTCAATAGTTTGCCAAAGACTCAGCCAGATTGTGTCGACACCAGAAGAAAGACTGTGTCGACACCAGACAGATTATGTCGACACTTGAGAAAGATTATGTCGACACCAGATAGCAAGTCTATGTCAATACCAGACAGTAATTGTGCCAATACTTGGGAAAGGTTGTGTCGACACCAGATAGATTGTGTCGACACTTGGGAAATATTGTGTCGACACTAGATAGCAAGACTGTGTCGGCACCAGATAGAAAGGCTGTGTCGACACCAGAAGGAATTATGCTGACACACAAAACATCAGTCGACACCAACTGTGTCGAAACTAGAAGCAAGATCGTGTCGACACACAGAATACTTGTGTCGACACTCAGAACATCTATCAACAGAAATTGTGTCGACAGTAACTGTGTCGACACCAGCAGCAACTGTGTCGACACCAACAACAATTGTGTCAACACACAGGACTTGTGTCGACACATTCCACAGAAGCTGTGTCGACATTAGAAGCTAAAGAAGAACTGTTGACTCAGCTCGACGAACTGCAAGCTTAAGTCGACGAATTATGTGCAATCAGTTACAGTTGGCAGAATTAATTACAGTCAATTTTCAGATGTAAATATTTACAGCTGGTAGAATTAATTAAGAATTAATTAAGGAGTTTACAGCTAGCAGATTTAATGCTATATATTCTTATGAATATAGCCGTTTGGAGGCTGCATTAAATATGGATTAAATCAGGATTTAATGCTAAATAAATCCCAAAGCAATTACCATTCTTGGGAATGATTTAGCCATTGCAGATAATGTAAATTCAAATGCTTGAATTATGTTCAGACAATATATAAAGACATTTATGCAATACAGATGCAGTAGATGAACTCTACAGCAAAAAATAACAAGACAATGAACAATAACAGTGAAGGCTTTTTAGTTTACAGAAAAGGAGGAACTCTACATCAACATATACACAAAGTTCTTCATTTGCTCCAGTCTTCTAAAGAGACACTCAATCAATATCAGTCTAAGAATCTTGCTGGAGACATCATCAATCTAAAGGCCTATCACCCTGAAGCAAAGCTCCATCTTCCTGAACCATTCAACATCTCAGGGGGAGCCTTTTGCTAACATCATATCCACTTAAGTCTTCTCTTAGACTATTGACAGAGAAGACAACATCATCTCTCATCCCCCCACTATATAGAGGGTAATAACTCCCTTCAAAAGTTAACCCCCTTGGTTGCAAGTCACCTGATCAAAAGACTTGAGGATTGGTTTTTGAGCACCTGATCAAAAGCTCATTGGTATCAAGCACCTGATCAAAAATCTGAGTGGATTCTAACCAGGGTGGTAGAAGAGTGGATGTACCCAGGTTGGGGAACCACTATAATCCTTATGTCTTCTGGTTGCTTGCTCTTTTTTTTATTTTTTTGCTGTGATTTTCTTTTCTTGGTATATATATAACTCTAACTATTGCATGTTATGATCTATCCCCTAACTTTCAATTGGTATTAAAGCGAGGTTATTTTGGTGATCCAGGTTAACCATATCTCCCAGGTTATCATAACCCCCAGGTTATTTTGGTTAGCCAGGTTATCATAACACCCAGGTTATTTTGTTTAGCCAAGTTATCATAACCCATAGATTGGTTATTTATTTGGCTGTACAGGCTAACACCTGAACCAAAATGATCTGATAGATCTTATACATCTTCAGAGTTTATCATGGCACAAAATGAAGACTTTTCAAGCACCAGACCTCTCATGTGCAATCTTGATAAGCTTGCACTATGAAAGACAAGGATTAGGTTTTATATGAACTCCATTGATGAAAGCATATTTAATTCCATTTTGACAGGACCAACTCAAACTCATGAAACCACAAGTTCAAATGTTGTTCCATCATCTTAATGGACAGATGCCCAGAAAAGGCTGAAGATTGCTGATGCACAAGCAATGAACATTCTTGCACAATCAATGTCTGATGACATTTTTCAAGAAGTTACTGAATGTTCATCTGCAAAAGATATATGGGACTCCCTCACAACAATGACTGTTGCATCAGCTAAAGAAAGAAATCTTAAAGCTGAAACCTGGAGTGACTCTGATGCTTCATCTTGCACATCCAAAGATGAAGAAGAAACAAGAGCAAGAGAGTTTTGCCTAATGGCAAAAATTGCCTCTTGCATAAACCTTGATGAAGAATCAGACTCTGATGAAGAATCAGAATGTGAATCAGAAGATCAGGTAATCTCTTCCTTTGATTTTTCTTCAGATTATTTTAAAGAAGATTTTAAAATCCTGTGTAAAAATTTAATTGAATCTGAGAAGCAAAAAAAATTCTTAAAGAGAAAGTAAATAATTTATCTTCTGAAAACATGAAACTCAAAGAAGATTTAAAAAATACTTCCGAACAAATAGCCTCATTAGAATCAGTTACAGGAAAAGAAAAATTAATTGATTTAGACAAAATAACCGAAGTTTTCCCAAATCAAACTATAAATCTTCAGAAATTTTTTGTTCAAAATAATTCGTCGAACAGAGATCGACGAAAACATCATTCGTCGAACAAATCTCGACGAACTATGAACAAAGATTTCAATCTCAACTGGTCTGAAATCTATGCTCGACGAAATAGATATAATTCGTCGAATAGAGGTCGACGAAAATGGAACAGAGAAAACAATTTTCATTGTTCTCCGAACAGAGATGGACGATCTCAATACCATTCGTCGAACTTAGTTCAACGGAATGACCTTAATTCGTCGAACTCAAAATTTCAGAGCAGAAATTTTAACTTATTTCAGAATTATAATCAACATTTTTCAAATCCTTTTACTAAATGGATAATCCCTCCTAGAAAATATCATCCACTTGGTTATCATAATCAACCTGGATATTCTTTTTTTTTCTAATTATTATAAAAGAGAACCAGGAACCAAGGTAATCTGGGTACAGAACTTCTAACCTCTCTTTGCAGGACAATACCTATCTTACCACACAGAAATAGTGGTATTTGATAGTAATCAAAAGCTATAGTCTCAGCCAATATAAAGGATATATCAGTGGCTGTATAGTGAAAGATTGTTTGAAAGGCTACAACAGTAGAGAGACTGATTATTCTAACAGACTATAAAGTCTACTCAGATTTGGGGCAAGGAATATGTACATGGAAAAGTTATTAAGGAAGATTATTTGATTGTTTGGCAGGATGCAGTACTAGTTTTACTTTTTTTTTATTTTTTTTTATTTTTAAAAGCACCCATGTACATCTGCTGAACATTCTCATAAATCAGGCAGATTGTTTTTGCTTTGCATTTTTATTTGTTTTCATGTAAATAGTGTCATTACCCAAATAGGGGGAGATTTTGTCGTCGAGCTGAGTCAACAGTTCTTCTTTAGCTTCTAGTGTCGACACAACTTTTGTGGAATGTGTCGACACAAGTCCTGTGTGTCGACATAATTGCTGTTGGTGTCGACATAGTTGTTGCTGGTGTCGAGACAATTTCTATTAATAGATGTTCTGAGTGTCGACATAAATCTTCTGTGTGTTGACACAATCTTGCTTCTTGTGTCGACACAGTTGGTGTAGACTAATAATCTGTGTGTCGACATAATTCCTCCTGGTGCCGACACAGCCTTGCTATCTAGTGCCGACACAGCCTTGCTATCTGGTGTCGACACAATCTTTCCCAAGTGTCGACACAATCTGTCTGGTGTCGGCACAGCCTTTCCCAAGTGTCGACACAATTGCTGTCTGGTGTCGACATAGACTTGCTATCTTGTGTCAACATAATCTTTCTCAAGTGTGTACACAATCTGTCTAGTGTCGATACAACCTGTCTAGTGTCGACACAGTCTTTCTTCTAGTGTCGACACAATCTGGATGAGTCTTTGGCAAACTATTGAAGGCTGGTCCAAGTGATGTTGATTAACTTGGCCTAAACTCTAAGACACAACCATGACCCTGGTTATACAGGATGGGTCAGTCTAAACAAACATAATAGCGATCCTTTCCCAAATCAGAACTAAGGTTCCATAGAATCCGATGTGGAAGAAGCTTCACACTCAACCGATGGTGGCCGTTTTCCAACGTATCTTATATAAGTAATATAGTTGGATCAACTCGAAGCTTTATTTTGATATTTGTGAGCCTTCCATTTTCTCTACGGATGGTACACACATTATTGGTCATTCATCATGTGGAGGTTTCAGACGAAGTAGTGAACCAGTATCAATAATCAGAAACATAAGAGGTGGATCACTGCATGGAGGTTTGGACAACTTGGGAGAGTCTTTTGAAGAACATAAGATGGAATTTAAGAAGCACATCACTGGAATTCAGAATCTTTTCAAATTTCTGGCCAAAACATTGAAATTTGAACCAAATCCAGCTGAGGCAGCCGAATGGGAGAATCTAGTCGTGGAGCCTCCATGGTCGTAAACTCGCCGACCTTGTCGGACAAGGGACAAAGGATAGAGATCGACTGAAGATCTAAAGGAAACAAGTCAGGTGGATAGCAGAAACCTCTGAGGTTTTTGGGCTTACTGGACTTTTGAAGGATATCGCCTGACGACACATAGTATCGCCAAGCGACAGTGCATTTTAGTTTCTTTCTGTTTTCTATTTCGAATTGGTGTTGTAATATCATTTGAACTATTCTGTGACAGTTTGGAGTTTTGTTGTAGTACAATATAATTTACTATTCATGTTTTGGTTTTGTTATTTTTATTTTTGTAACTTATAGTTAAATTTTTTTTGTTTAATTATTATGTCAATTCCTTAGCTTGATTTGTCCAGGATTCCTAATTCTACTCTTGGTAAGGAAAAACGGGAATCTGGAACTGATTTTGTGAAAATATTTGCAATCTGTGAATTGTTGCCTATAAAATTAACTTTAACTGTATTTTTTTAATGTGGTCTCTAATGAAGTGATGGCGTACATCAATATGTTTGGACCTAGAGTGATGAACTGGATTGTTTGTTAAATCAAATGCACTTTTTTATGTCATTTTAGTTTAACGGTGTCATGGTTTATGCCAAAGTCTTCTAAGGTTTGCTTCATATAAAGAGCTTGTGCACAACAACTACCTAGTGCTATATATTTGTCCTCGGTGGTGGATACGGCAACAGAATTTTGTTTCCTACTCAACCACAAAATAAGTGATGGACCTAGAAAGTGATAAGTGCCACTTGTGCTCTTACGGTCTAATGAATAGCCAGCATAATCAGAATCAGAATAACCATGCAAAATAAATGTTTCATTATGTGGATACCACAAACCTAGCTTAGATGTACAAATAAGATATCTAAAAATACGTTTAACCACTTTTAAATGTGATTTTTTGGGATTAGCTCGAACTCTATCACATAAACATACTGCGAACATAATGTCGAGTCTAGGTGCGGTGAAATACAAAAGTGATCTATCATCCCTCTATATAATGTTTGATCTATATAAATTCCACTTTCAACTTTTCCTAATTTCAAGGAGACACTCCTAGGGATATTAGCTTGTTTTAGATTTTTAAATCCAAATCTTTTTAGAACATCATGAATATATTTTGATTGATAAATAAAAATACCATCATTCCATTGTGTAATTTGAAAACCAAGAAAATAAGTGAGTTCTCCTACGATGCTCATTTCAAATTCAGTTTTCATAATTTCTACCACATTCTCATATAACTCTTCATTAGTCGATCCAAAAATAATGTCATCAATATATATTTGAAAAACTATAATATAATCATGAACATGTTTAATGAAAAGTGTATATCAGCACTACCCATTTTCAATCATTCTTTAATAAATACACAGTCAATATATCACACCATGCTCGGGGTGCATCCTTTAAATCATAAAAGGGCTTTTTCTAATTTAAAAACATGATCAGGAAATTTATCAAGAACAAAGCCTGGAGGTTGTTCTACATAAACCTCTTCCTAAAAATACCCGTTAAGAAAAGCAGTTTGTACATCCATTTGAAATACTTTAAATCTTATTAAACTAGCAAATGCAAGAAAAATTCTAACTGCTTCTAAATGTGCTATGGGTGCAAAAGTTTCATCAAAATCTATTCCTTCAATTTGTGAATATCATTTTGCTGTAAGTCTAGCTTTGTTTCTAGTGAACCAAGATTCACTATCCATTTTATTTTTAAATATCCACTTTACACCTACAACATGATGATTTGAATGTCTTTCAACTAGTTTCCAAAACTTATTGTGTTCAAATTGACTAAGCTATTCATTCATAGCTAAAATCAAGAATTATCATTTAAAGCAGTTTGTACATCTTTTGATTCTATATCAGATATAAAACATAGGTTTGAAAATAAATCATGTCAAGATGAACGAGTACTTACCCCTCTTGATAGTTCTCCTGTAACCAAATCTTGTGGATGATCATTTGAATATCTCAGTTCAATTGGAGGCATATATTCTTATACTTCATCTTCTTCTTTTTCTTCTTCTTTGTCTCCAAGTATTTCATCTTCATCTGACCTTAGTGGAGGGAAGGGATCTTCAACATTACCTATAGGATTAGTTTCTACACACGAGAAAAATTTGTCTTATTTAACACGAATTGACTCTTCAACTATTTTTGTCCTTTTATTATAAACTCTATAAGCTTTACTGGTTGAAGAATTACCAATAAATATGTATTCATCACATTTTTCATCAAATTTTCCTAGAGTGTCTTTAGTGTTCAAAATGAAACATTTATATCTAAAAACTTTAAAATAAGATACATTCAGTTTCTTTTGAATGTATAATGCATAAGGTGTTAATATCAAAAATGCTTGAAGTATAACACGATTAATACCATAACATGCTGTAATTATAGCTTCAACCCAAAATGATCTAAGTAATTTGTATTCAGATAACATAGTACGAGCTAGTTCTTGAAGAGTTCTATTTTTCCTCTCTAGCATACCATTTTGTTATGGTGTATGAGGAGCGGAAAATTCATTCTTTATTCCTAACTCATTACAAAAAGTTACAAATTTATCATTATCAAATTCACCTCCATGATCTGAATGAATGCATTTTATTTTTAAATCAAGTTTATTTTGAATGTGTATACACAATTTACAAAATTCTAAGAATACATCAGATTTGACGATAAGAAAATTTTCCGACAAAAATGAGAATAATCATCAATCAAAACAAAAGTGAATTTTCTACCTCGTAGACTTTGTGTAGTAATTGGACCAAACAAATCCATATGAACAAATTGTAATGGTCTAGTAGTAGCAATAACATTTCTGGTTTTGATTAAAGTATTTAAAAATTTACCTTTTTGACATGGTGAACATAAAGAAGATAAATTTCCACGTGAAATAGGTAAACCTTCAATTAATTTCTCTCGAGGCAATTTCAAGTATAACTTGGTAATTGAATGTCCAAGTCACCTATGCCATAAATCTAATTCATCACTTTTTGACATAAAACATTTTATTGAAGAATGTGATAGATCATTACATTTTATCGTGTAAACATTTTTATATCTAGGAGCAGTAAGAATAATATCTTTTGTTTCGGAACAAAAAAATTTACACAGGTTTGAAGATGACTCAAATAATACATTTAAACCAATATCGCATAATTGAAATATTGAAATAAAATTGTGTTTTAAACCTTTCACATACAAAATAATTGATATAGTAAAGGACTTGTTACCTACTACTCCAATGCCAATGAATTTTACTTTTCCATTATCACCAAACGTACCTACTCCTCCTTTCTTCATCTCTAGGCTAAGGAACTTTGACTTGTTGCCCGTCAAGTGCTTTGAACATCCCGAGTCCAAGTACCACACATCTTTCTTGTCCTTAGCCTTCCAAGACACCTAAAAAGAGAATGAGAGTAAAGATCTGGTTACCTAAGTTGTTCCTCCCATAGTGTAGGTGGAAGCCTTAGGTACCCAAACTTGTTTAATAGAACAGTGTCCTGTCTTCTTACAAGTGTGAGTGGTGTGTCCAAACTTATTACATTTGGCACACATAATCAAGGAAGTTGATGGATTTTTCAAAATAATTTTTGAACTCTTGCTGGAAGTAGCTGTTATAGTATTTTTACTTTAAAAAGATGATTATTTGAAATTTTTCTTATTGTCGGCGACAGTGGATGTTGTCAAACCATAGCATTGATTCTCAAAAAACATATTCAGTGATTTTTGGACCATTCCAAACTTTTTAGTGGCCACTTCTAAATCATGAACTCGGGCCTTCAATGCGCTATTTACAACAACTATAGTACTGCATCAGTTTGTGAAGTCCTTACTATCTTATACTTGAAATTGAGAAAGTTTTAATGATCTTTCTAAGGTCCCTTTTTCCCTTGTCAGAGAATCAATATGAGACTGAGACTTAGAAAGATCCTTTTAAGTTCTAGTATCCTTGTCAAAGACGAACAATCCTCTTGACAAGTCACTTTCTCCTTCCAATGTATTTTTAATTAATAAGTTTTTCTTTTCAGATTTCAGTAGCTTAATTTCATTTAAGCTTTCGTCACAATACTTACATGTTCTTAAAAATTCAAAATATAAATCTTCATAGATTGAAAGTGCAGGTTAGATATGAAATACTCTAGCGGGGGGGGGGGGGGGGGGGTGAATAGAGTATTGTGCATACTTCAAACTTTTTACAACTTTTGTTGTAAGCCTAGGTGAACAAGTCAGCAAATAAAATAAACTAAGCACATCAACCTATTAATCACAGAACAACATAGCCAAAACAAAAATAAGAGCAACCAGACGACACAAGAATTTTATAGTGGTTCCCCAACCTGGGTACATCCACTCTTGTACCACCCTGGTAGGAATACACTCAGGTTTTTGATCAGGTGCCTGACACCAATGAGCTTTTGTTCAGGTGCTCAAAAACCAAAACCTCGAGTCTTTTGGAAGGAGACTTGCAACCAGGATTAATTTTAAAGGGATTTAAAACCCTGTACAGGAATTGGAAATAAGGGTGATGAGGTCTTCTCTTTCTCAATGACAACTGAGAAGACTTGTGGATTGATGTTAGCAGATTTTGCTTCCCCTGAGATCTTGAATGTATTAGGAAAAACTGGAGCACTGCTTCAGGGTGATAGGTCTTCAAAGACCTAGAATGCCTGTACCAGAATTTGCTTCAGGAACTTCTTTGCAGATTGATATTTGTTGACCTTCTGAAGTTGTCCTAAGAGTTGAAAGAAGAAGACTCTTGATAGTATTTGAATGTTCTTCTTCTTCTTCTTGATGAAGTTGTTCTCTGGTCAAGGCTGATTGTAGTAGAACTTTTGATTTTAGTATGATTGTTCTTCTGTGCAATCTGAGTGTGTCTGTCTGATTGCCTGTATTGCTTCTGGTATGTCTTCTTACTGATTAATCTTTTTCTTTAATGTATCTCTCTGACTGAGGAACATTCAAAATTTGAATGTTGAGCAGTAATTGCAGTCGGCCTTGGAAAGGAGCGGCAATCAATAATTTCCCTAACTATCCCATGAAAAAACGACATGTAATAGTCCATAGTCAATGCACGTTCCAACAATAACATTCCTAGAAGAGCTGACATTAATAACTCTGGAATCATCGCCAAGAAACAGGACGGGAAACTGAAGAAGACCTAGTCTGGAATCGTCGAACGAAGAACATAATTCGTCGAGCGGAGTTTGAGTTCGTTGAGCTGGGCTTGAGTTCGTCGAGCTGAGCCTGATGAGTTCGTCGAGCTGAGCTTGAGTTCGTCGAGCTGAGCTTGAGTGAGTTCGTCAACCAGACAATAGACATAGTCTTCAAGTCAATATTGCTACAATCTTCATCGAACTAAGGATCTTCATTCGTCAAGCTGATAGCCATCATTTGTCGAGCTGAGAAGCTGACTTCGTCGACCTGAGAGATTGAGAACTTGAGGTCCAAGTTCGTCGAGCTCAGAATCTAATTCATCGACCAAAGCTTGAAGCTGGACTTAGAAAAATTCTGAAGTTATCCTGACTTTGGCTGTCGAAGTATCTCAGTCTTCGTCGAACAGAGAACACAGATCATTGAGCTCAGCACTAAGAATTCTCTCACGATCGTCGAGCGCAGAACACCTTTCGTCGAGCTGAGTTCGACGAACGTCGAACTCACTTTACTTAGTCTTGAAAACATCTAAGTCTGCAGTCTCTGAAGGTTTTGAGGATAGATGGTTCATCTGAAGTTGATCCTAAGGACTTGACCTAGACTCTAGGACACAAACTTTACCCTGGCTATACATGATGGGTCACAACCTAAGCTAGTGAACCTAGCCCAAATCAACTAGGGATCCAACACTCTCCCCCTATTTGGGTGAGGTCACTAACAGAGACTCAAAATAGGAACAGACAGAAAATAAAGCAGGAAAAGAGATATATCTGACAGAGAATTACCAACACATGTAGCAGATATATATATACACAGCTTTGTTTAAACAGATAGCATAGTTTGAAAAACAAAAACAAACAGAAATTGAAACAACAATAAGATTACTTCTTTGGCTTTTTTTGCTTGGACCTATCTTCTGCTGTCTGCTCTCCTGGCCTTTTGAAGATAATTTTTCTCTTTGGATCTGAAGCCTGAGCCCTTGTCATAGTCATATCAGCTGCCCCCAATAACATTCAATGATATAGCTCTGGGGATAACTGCTTCTGGATGTAGCTTCATATAATCATCAACATTAAATAATTTATTGCCATTGTCAAACCTTTTCAACTCTTCTTTTCTGTACTTTGACATTATTGTTAAGCCTTATGTATCTTTTCCTTCAGCCTTGGCTTTGTTAATCAAAGATAGACCAATAAGCTCCTAGAATCTGGCCATTTTTTCAGTATTAGCAGTTTCAGGATCTTCAAATGGAATTGGAGGAGAGTATGGCCTTTTTGGACTTTCAGCTTTTTGAACTTCAGAACTTTGTTACTGCTGCTGCTGATGTTGATTACCTGAGGAAGGATGCCTCTACTGGCTGCTTCTATATGATCTCCCTGACTGTCTCGGATATGTTTGCATGGGGGCAGAACTCTGTGAGCTAGAGCAAGAGGCACCAGCTGCTGGAGGAGGAGGAGGAGGAGGATCCTTCCTGTACTTGTGGACTGGAGGAGGAGAGTATCTCCTACTTCTCTTCCTATCCTTCTGCTACTTCTTGGATAGCCACATCCATGCAGGCATTCCCTTATATGGAGTAATATTATGCAGAATGTAGTAAGGGGTGTCTGCAGTGGGATTAGGCTTAGGAGCTGGAGGAGGAGGAGCCTTTCTCTTCTTTGATAGCATCTTATTTTTCCTACTAGCAGCATCTTCATCAGAATCATCATCATCTTCTTCAGAATCAGAATCTTGAGGGTTATCATATAAGGCATCCAAAGTTTTCAGAGCTTTATCAGAATTAATAGCTTTTTCTGGAGCAGGGGCAGAAGTAAAAGGAACTGGAGTATCAGCAACATAAGAGGAGGGAACTGTACAGGAAACAGAAACACTGGGGATAGAGCTATCAGCTACTGTCTTATTCTCCTCTTCAATATCATCCTAGATAAGCTCATCTAAATCAGGCAAAGGAAAGTCATCCATAACAAAATCTGGTACTAAAACTGGTACTGAAGTATCTTCTGGAATGACTGAAGATGATGGAGCAATAACTGGAGGAGCAGCAAAACTGTCACAGAGTTGCTTAGCAACTGCTGGACTAACTAGAGAGGTGTAGGGTACAATAGCCAAATGTGGCATAGTAAAGTCTGCTGGGAGAAACTGCATATGTACAGTATCAAAAACTTCTAGTAATTCTGGTAGATTAACTGTGCGATTCATAATGAAATCACCAACATTTTTTATTTTCTCAACTGACTCATCCAAGTCAATATCAGTGTCCATAAAATGAATTAATTCAATCATCTTAGAATCAAAATCTGGCAAAATTTCTGCATCTTCATCTGAATCTGCATTTGCTGTAGAGAGAACAGCTGCTGTGACTGTTGCTGCAGCTGCATCTGCATCTGCATCTGCATCCGCATCTGCTGCAACTCATCAATGAGAATATCCCCCTGCCTGGGTTCAGCAGAACCTGGAGCCAGGCCACTAAATGAAGAGGGGGCAGCAGAGAGAAGAGAAACTTATGCAGATAAAGAATTGATGGAAGTCACAAGAGGTGTAATGTCCTCTGTGATTAGGGATTTTATGAGGGGAGTGAGTAGGGATATGATGGTAGATGGATCAAATGGAGAAGGGGAAGAGGATGGAATAGAGGTGGGAATAACAGATGGAATGGGGGCATCTGGCATGATAGTGTCTATGGGTATGTTGTAAGATGGAATGGTTGACAAATGAGGGGGAAGAGGAGACTGAGGAGGTATAGGAATAGATGTCTCATGAGGTGAAACAGGGGGTGTAGAAATGTTTGTAAGGTCAAGTGGTGGAGATGGAGGAGGAGTAGCCACATGAGTGTGTTGTGGAGATTTAGGTGTGGTAGAAGGAATGGAAGAGGAGGGGAGTTGTTTTGCTGGAAGTTGTGCAGGAAGAGAGGGTGAAGATGGAATGACCTCTTCTGCAGGGAGGGGAGCGGCATTTACAGCCCTGGTGCTCCCAGAAGTAGGGATGGAAGAGGAAGAAGCCTTGGAGGGCTTGGAGATCGTCCTCTCCCATCTGCTAAACAAGGTGCAGGTGAGGCGCTTGCTGGCATTGATGAAAATGGTCGGGGAGACAATTAATTCACCAGCCTTCTTCTGGAGAAAAATTCCCAAAATTCTGCCGAAGCAGACCTCTTTCTTACTGTTCTTTTTCTTTATCAACTCAAAGAAGATTGTACCCCAGTTGACATGTCACTTGTTAACTATTGTGCATATGACAAAAAATTGGTAGCGGGTGATGTAGTCATGCGCTGAGTGCTTGCCCATCAGCACTTTTCCTACAATGTCTGCCAGAAACTGGTAGGCGGCGGACAGTTACTTCTTCAACAGCTTGTTAGGGTTGCTTCCTGAAAATCCCATTAACTTCAGCATATCACCAAATTCTTCAGAATCCATTTCCATATTATCTTCTCCATTTACTAGTCCAAAAATCTCAGAAAGAATTGCGGGAGATAATGGAATAGCAGTACTCCCGATATTGCCTATCAGAACATTTTCCTCAGTAACAGACGATGTATATACCCATTCTCTGATTTCCATTCCATGTAGTTTTAATCCTTCTTGTCATGAAATCTTTGAGACCTTGTTCTTCTAATAATTCCAAGATATAGAGAAATATGGGGTCAGAATGTTGGAAAGAATCGAAATCCATGTCGAATCCGGTGTCAATTTCATTGCGGCTAAAGTGCTTGCTGGAATCTCCATTGATGACCTGCAAGAAAAACACAAAGAAAATGACGATCAAGAGCACAAGATCTGAAAGCGCGGGACGGAGGTCGAAGAAAACCTAGATATAAGTTTTCCAGAATATGAATCGACAATATCCATTCCACGAAAAGAAAACAATTCTTCGAACTGAGCTCGACGAAATAAGTTATAGACAAATAATTCGTCGATCTCATCCAGAAGAATCGAAAACAGTTCGTCGAACTCCGTTCGACTAAATGTCTTATGAAGCACGCTTCTTCGATCTCCGGTCGACGAAAATTGTTTCCACACAGAGAATTCGTCGAACTCCGTTCGACGAGAATCTCTCAAACTTTCCCTAATTCGCCGAACTCCGTTCGACGAACTCTGGAAAATTCGTCGAATGCAGACATAAACTAATCTAACTCTTCTCAATTAATCATTCCCAGTTGATTTATAAAGAACAGATGAGTTTTCTTATCCAAGGGCTTGGTGAAAATGTCTGCTCTCTGTAGATCAGTAGGAATATGTATTAAGTTAATTTTCTTTTTGTCTACATTATCTCTAATGAAATGATGTCTTATTTCAATACGTTTAGTCCAAGAATTATGAACTGGATTCTGTGCTATAGCAATAACACTATGATTATCACCAAATAATGTTGAATTATTTAAGTTGACACCATAGTCCAGGAGTTGGTTTTGTATCCATAACATTTGTGAACAGCAGCTGCCAGCAGCCATGTATTCTGCTTTTGCAGTTGATGTAGACACAAATGTCTGCTTTTTACAAAACCAGGAGACAAGTCTCATACCCAGGAACTGGCATGTTCCAGAGGTAGTCTTCCTGTCCACCCTACATCCAGCATAGTCAGCATCTGAGTATCCAGTTAACTCAAACTCTGACTCTGCAGGATACCAGAGTCCTAGATTAGGACAACTCTTTATATATCTCAAAAATCTTTTTAAGAAAATAAGGTGAGATTCTTTAGGGTTCACTTGGAACCTATCACAAAGGCATGTGACAAACACTATATCAGGCCTGCTAGCTGTTAGGTATAATAGGGATCCAATAATTGTCCCTATAATGTTTCTGATCTACAGGTTTCCCTGCTGCATCAGAATCCACAACAGTATTAGTAGCCATAGGTGTTTTCATTCCTGAAGCATCACCCATCCCAAACTTTTTAATAAGCTCTTTAGCATACTTAGCTTGGGAGAGGAAGATACCATCAGGGAGCTGCTTCACTTGGAGGCTAAGGAAGTAGGAAAGCTTACCCATGCTACTCATCTCAAATTTAGAATACATGAGGTCAGCAAAGCTCTTGCATAATTTGGGATCAGTAGACCAAAAGATGATGTCATCCACATATATTTGTACTAACAATATTTGGTCCTTATGATGTCTAGTGAAAAGAGTTTTATCTATGGTTCCTCTTGTAAATTTATGCTCTAAAAGAAAGTTTGCTAAGGACTCATACCAAGCTCTTGGAGCTTGCTTTAAAGCATAGAGAGCTTTATGTAATTTAAAAACAAAAGAGGGTTGAGTTGGAGAGATAAAACCTGGAGGTTGTTCTACATAAACCTCTTCTTGAAGTACTCCAATCAGAAATGCACTCTTGACATCCATTTGGAACACCTTGAATCTTCTGTGAGCTGCATAGGCAAGGAATATTCTTATGGCATCTAACCTTGCAACAGGGGCAAAGGATTGGTCATAATCAATTCCTTCCTCTTGCCTGTAGCCTTGAGCAACAAGCCTATCCTTGTTTCTCACTATGTTCCCTTGGGCATCTAGCTTGTTCCTGTAGACCCATTTGGTTCTAATAACTGGGTAGTTATGGGGTCTTGGAACCAAATCCCAAACTCTACATCTCTCAGACTGATTTAGTTCCTCTTGCATTGCAATGATCCAGTGGTGATCTTACTCAGCTTCATGGATAATGAGAGGTTCAATTTGAGAGAGAAAATAGGCATGCATCAAGTCTTGGTTGAGTTGATGCCTTGTCTATACACCTACTGAAATGTCTCCAATCACTTGAGATCTGGGGTGATCTCTAAGTGTGACAAGATCAGTTGGTGGAGTTGGTTGAGAAACAGCTTCTGTAATTAATTCCTCTTGAGGAATGGTACTAGCTGTTGAGGGAAGTTCAGCCACTTCCACTTGAATTTCTTCTTCACTATCTTCAGCAACCTGTGGAGTATGATGGATTGATACCTCTTGGGTGAGGTTTAGTCCATCCATAGACTCACACAGTTGTGGAACCTGCAAGAAGCTATTGGTATAAATCTCTTTCTCCTTATAAGACATGTTAGCTTCATCAAAAGATACATGAACAGATTCTTCAGTTTTAAGGGTGGATTTATTAAAAACCCTATAGGCCTTACTTACTTGGGAATATCCAAGAAAAATCCCTTCTTCAGCCTTAGCCTCAAACTTTCTAATGTTTCTTTTGTTATTGGTGTGAATATAACAAATGCAACCAAAAACTTTAAAGTATGTGATTTTAGGTTTATTCCCTTTAAGTAATTCATAGGGGGTCTTATTTTTCAGTTTATGTATAAGGCTTCTATTCAGGATATAGTTAGCAGTGTTTACAGCTTCTACCCAAAAGGATAGAGTCATGTAAGCATCTGCCAATAATGTACCTACAGATTCAATGAGTGTCCTATTTTTCCTTTCAGCAACACCGTTTTGTTGGGGAGTTCTAGGAGCTGAGAGGCACTGCCCGATACCTTCCTTCTCATAGAACTCATGCATAAGAAGAGACTCAAACTCCGTGCCATGATCACTTTTGATCAAGGCAACATGAGTAGAGAACTCAATCTGTATGGTCCTGAGAAAATCTATAAGAACCTTGAATGTATCTGACTTAGCTCTTAGAAAGGCTACCCAACTGAATCTAGAGAAGTCATCAACAATCACTAAAGTATAAAACTTCCCTCCTAGGCTTTGCACTGCAATGGGTCCAAATAGATCCACATGAAGCAAATACAATATCCTAGGTGAATCACTTTTATTAATGGATTTAAAACTAGTTTTGGTTTACTTGCCTAGTTGACAAATCGTGCATAGGCTTTCCTTCTTGTAGGGGCCAGAAGGTAGACCTCTAACAAGGTTGTCTTTAGATAACCTAGATATATTCTTAAGGTTTACATGTTCTAGTCTTTTATGACATAACTCATTTTGGTTACTAGTGATATTGAGTAAACAAACATCAGTTGTGGCAGAAATGAAATCTACTAGATATATATTGCCTTGTCTAAGTCCAATTAAAACAGTTTGGTTTTCATTATTGATAATAGAACAGGAAGTAGAGTTAAAGTGTACCTGATAACCTTCATCACATAATTGACTTATTGATATTAGGTTATGTTTGAGTCCTCTTACATATGTTACTTTCTTGAAGGTCACTGATCCAATCTCCATTGTCCCATATCCTTCTGAATGGCCACTATTTGAGTCTCCAAAGATCACCTTTGGTCCTAGCTTGGGTTTGTAGTTGGATAGATTGTCCTTGCTACCTGTCATGTGCTTGGAGCAACCACTGTCCAAGTACCAGGTCTGACTTACCCTTGTACAGCTCTTCACCTGTACCTATAATGAAAAACAAAACTCAATTATTCTTGACGCAGATTACCTTGGGTCCTTGATTTGGTTGAAAAGTAAAGCTGGATATAACTGATAATACAGGTTGAGATTTGTAACCCAAGGGGTGATATCTCGTAGGTGGAATTACCCAGTCAGCTACTGGATTAAATGTCTTATTAGTTGGTTTAAAATTTCTGTAAAAGAAATGATTTAAGTTTGGTCCTTCTGGGTTCGACGAATTGTTGTAAGTTCGTCGACCAGAGTTCGACGAATAGGGCTGAGATCGTCGATCTTTGCTCAGAGAATGACAGTAGTCATTTTCTACGCCCCAAGTTGGTCGACCTCTGCTCGGCGAACCATACACAGTTCGTCAATCGCAGTTAGACGAATTGTTATACCTGAAGTTCGCATTCAGCGTTCGTCGATCTGGGTTCGACGAACTGGCCACATTTCGTCGATCTGCGTTTGACGAATGCTGCTGAACTTTGTTCTTATTAACTATTTTCTGTTTTTTGTTTCTCTTGTCTAGAGGTTTTGGGTGGTTTTCTGACATTGGTTTGTATATTAACTTTTCTTTTCCCTTAGCAGAGATAAACTTGATTGGGGTTGTAAGAATATTTTTCTTTATTATAGGGGGTAAACTTGATGAAGCACCCAAGCCCAGCTTGCCATTTAATCTGGCATTAACTGTGCTTATAATGTCCATCAGCTTGAGGCTTCTCCCATTGAGAGATTGCTCAAGTTGTTTGGCCTCACATAATTCAGATTTTAATTTAATTATTTGTTCATTAGCTAAGGTTTGTTGGTCTGTTAGCTTAATGTTTTTCGAGTTAACTGATTCAAGATTTCCTAGTCTTTCTCTAAGAGTTTTTATTTCTTTTTCAGAGTCGATTAAGTCTAAACACATATCTCTAAATTTAACTTTAAATGAATCAGAATTGAAATCAAAGCTAGAAATAACCTGGTCTGCCTCTGTGTCTGAGGCTTCTTCATCTTCAGATTCTTCTTCTGATCTAGAATTGTTCCTGGAGGCATCAATTTCCATAAGGCACTCCTCCTCGGATCTTGCTTCTTCCTCTTCTTCACTTGAGCTAGAAGATGATGATTCTTCTTCAGTGTCACTCCAAGTCTCAGCAACAAAGCCCTTATCTTTCTTTTTATATTTGCTGGAGGAGGGTCTGCCGCTGTGCTTTATCCTGGAGTCCTTTTCTCTGTTATTGTCCTTCTTCTAGTTTTCTGGACATTCTGATATATAGTGTCCAGGCTTTCTGCAACCAAAGCACACAACCTCCTTGATTGGTGTCTTGTCATACTTAGGCTTATCATACTGCATGGATGATTTCCTTCTGAAATCCTTCCTAGCCATCTTATAGAATCTCTTAGCAAAGATGCTCATGAGTTCCTCATTGGAAGTTGATGTCTCATTTTCCTCAGATGCTTTGAAGGCTATGCTGTGCTTCTTTCTCACTGGAGTTATTGCCTTCTGTTCTGTAGCTTCTCTTGTTTTGATCAACTACTCATAGGATTTTAATTTGCCTAGTAGAGATTCAGTTGATATCTCATTTAGGCTTCTGGCTTCTTTGATTGACTAGATCCTTGAATCCCAAGAGCTAGGGAAGCACATCAAAATATTATCATTCACCTCTATCAAGGTGATGTCTTTATCCAAGGTTTTGAGCTCATTGATGATTGAGCTCAACCTGTTGTACATATCAGCCACTGCAGTCTCATCCTTTTTGAAGTTCTCATACAGGGTTATGAGATTGGATCTCCTGTCTTTTCTCTCATCTGCTGAGCCAGCTACCATTTGGTTGAGGGAATCCCAAATGGCCTTGGCTGAGGTGCACTCAGCCACCTTCTGGAATATGTCATCTGACATAGTGAGAGCCAAGATATTCATTATCTTATCATCTTCCATATTGGCTTTCTTGTAAGCTTCAGTGTTCTCTGGAGGAGGAACTGCAGTCATGTTTGTTGAGGTGCTTGTAGAAGCTGCAGGTGCTTGAGGTACTCCTGTCAAGATAACAAAAAAAATATCCTCATCAATAGAATTCATGTATAACCTGATTCTTGCCTTCTAGATGGCAAACTTTTTAAGATTGCACACTGGAGGTCTGATGCTTACATAGTCTTTGTTTTGGGCCATGTCTGTGAAGAAATAAATCTAATAACAAAATCAGAACAAATAGATCTAACTAGAGGGATCTTTATGGTTTAGGTGTTAGCCTGTACAACCAATAACGTGTGGTATTTTAACCAACCTCCCTCTGATACCAATTGAAAGTGCAGGTTAGATCTGAAATACTCTAGAGGGGGGGGGGGGGGTAAATAGAGTATTATTCTTACTTCAAACTTTTTACAACTTTTGTTGTAATCCTAGGTGAACAATTCAACAAATAAAATAAAGTAAGTACAGCAACCTATTAATCACAGAACAACACAGCCAAAATAAAAATAAGATCAACCAGACGACACAAGAATTTTATAGTGGTTCCCCAACCTGGGTACATCCATTCTTCTACCACCCTGGTAGGAATCCACTCAGGTTTTTGATCAGGTGCCTGACACCAATGAGCTTTTGTTTAGGTGCACAAAAACCAAAACCTCATGTCTTTTGGAAGGAGACTTGCAACCAGGAATAATTTTGAAGGGATTTAAAGCCCTGTACAGGAATTAGAAATAAGGGTGATGAGGTATTCTATTTCTCAATGACAACTGAGAAGACTTGTGGATTGATGTTAGCAAATTTTGCTCCCCCTGTGATCATGAATATATCAGGAAAAACTAGAGCACTTCTTCAGGGAGATAGGTCTTCAAAGACCTAGAATACCTGGACCAGAATTTGCTTCAGGAACTTCTTTGACAGATTGATATTTGTTGTCCTTCTGAAGTTGTCCTAAGAGTTGAAAGAAGAAGACTCTTGATATGAAAGTCCACTTAGTGTCAACTATGTGCACCTATGGGGGGGGGGGGGGGGATAGGTGACGAGTAGTGCTTTTGCGGAATTTACGAGAGTACCTGCACAATAAAAATAAAGAGCACAACACACAGAAAACACAGCAAATTTATAGTGGTTCCCCGACTTGGGTACATCCACTTTCCCCCTTTGACCTATCTCCCCAACAAGGGACGACTCGGTCACTTCTCCAACGGGATTGAAATCCAATCCCTGCACTAACGGAAGGAGCCCTTCCACACGTGAGAGTCAACACACCCACAAAACGGGTTGCACCCAACCCTTACAACATGGAACAAAAGTTCCTTTACAACGAAATTAAATATGGAGTGTACACGTGATACAAACTTCTTTTGGAGACTACGGTGTTCCTCTTTGTTCGACGACGTGTTCTTGAAGTCGATGAAGAGTTTACGACCTTGGTCTCTCTTGGAGAGGATCTCCCGGAACCGGCGGCGGCTATCCGAGCGGCGGCTTGGTTCGGAATCGGCGGCAACGAAGATGCGCTGCTGCAGTACTTTGAGATCCAAACTTCGTTGCGAAGCAAACTAGGTCTACCAACGGTCACTCTAGGATCGGTCGTCTCGATCGATTCGGACGGGGGAGTTTTTCCCGGTCAACGAATCGAGAGACAAGAGATCTCTGGATAGACACGTGAGACTCTAGCTTTGCTAGGCTTCTGTCGCCGGAGATCGGGAAGAAGAACGATCAGCAGCGGAGACGGACTTGCGCCAGCGGCGACGGAGGCGGCGGAGAGATTTCGTGATATTATGGTTTCTGCTGGCTCGGCTTCTTTCTGTGTTTTTTCCGTTCAAAATACCCGAGTATAAATACTGTAGCTAACTCCAATTATGACCGTTTGTGGGACCCACAAAAGAAATCCCCAAATCCCGGTCCAGAAAATTAACAGCGACAGAATCCGGTTCAGGAAGTTCTAGAAAAACGCCAAGTCAAAATCGGTGAGAATCAAAAGTGATTCTCGCCGAGTCGCCGAGAATCAAAGATAATTATCGACAATTCGGCGAGAATCAAAGATGATTCTCGTCGAATTTTCCTTGGTTGCACGCACTTCTTTAAGCCAGGTCGAGACGGCGAGAATCAACCAGTGATTCTCGTCGATTCGAAGAGAATCACTAGCGATTCACGCTGAATCGGCGAGAATCACTAAGTGATTCTCGTCAATTCTTACTTAGACGCAGAGGTGCTTGCTTAGAAGTTGCTGGATCGAGTTTGGCGAGAATCTACTTCTGATTCTCGACGAATCGGCGAGAATCCCAAGTGATTTTCGTCGAATCGGCGAGAATCACTTGGTGATTCTCGTCGATTCTGACTTAGACGAAATTTCGTCTTTCCACCCATGAGATGCTCCTTGACCCATCCTTGCTCCTTGTCTGCTCCTGCATATTTACAGCCCTGTGCTTGAAAATAAGTGCACTCCAATAGAGAGAGTACACGTAGGCCAACACACTGATCTGCTCAACGAGGGATTACGTCGTGCAGACCCGTGTATATTGACCTACTGCACCCTGACATTGGTGTGCACTTAGCGTGGAAAACTGCAAGCACAACTAGAAGGATTTTATCAAATACATAGTCTATTGACCTTAGCTTGTCCAGGGGCTTCTTCAAATCAGGTACATTGTGGATACAATACCCAACAATCTCCCCCTATTTGAAGAAGCCTAAACCCTACAAGCTAAGGTGAATAGAGCAAATGAGAATGAAAACCATAAACTGAAAAGAAAGTTGAGTGAGTAATCCATTACCAATACCAATTTCTTGGGAGCAAGCTTGGAGCCACCTTAGCCTTAGCCGAGAGGGTAATCTCCCCCTTTTCGGCTTCGACAAATCGGGGGTCTGTAGCGTTTTACCCTTTGCTCCCCCTCAGTTCTTGCACGGGCCTGGAGCCTCTGTAGTCTTCATTCGTCATGATTGAGCATCCCCAATTCAGTCTTGAAAAGATTGAACTTGGCCTCGTCTAGGGGCTTTGTGAATATATCAGCAATCTGCTTGTCTGTGGGGACATAATAGAGAGAGATATCCTTGTTCTCCACGTGCTCCCGAATGAAGTGGTAGCGTACTTCAATATGCTTCGTTCTGCTGTGCGACACCGGATTGTTGGCAATGGCAATTGCACTGGAGGATTTGCAGTACATGGGTACTTCCTTGAACTGAAGGTCGTAGTCGGCTAACTGGTTTCTGATCCATAGAAGTTGTGCGCAACAGCTTCCTGCCGAGATATACTCTGACTCTGCTGTGGAGGTTGCAACACAATTCTGTTTCTTGCTGTTCCATGAGATAAGCCTCCTGCCGAGGAATTGACACGTCCCGGAGGTGCTTTTCCTGTCATCTCTGCTCCCTGCAAAATCAGCATCTGAAAAGCCTATTAGCTCGACATCATTGTTTCTCGGGTACCACAAGCCAAGATTAGGAGTACCTTTAAGGTATCTCAGAATTCGCTTTGCAGCGACATAGTGAGATACCTTAGTGTTCACCTGATATCGGGCACAGACACATGTGGAGAACATAATATCCGGTCGACTGGCAGTAAGGTAGAGCAGGGATCCAATGATGCTTCTGTACTTGGTTTCATCGAAAGGTTTACCTTTCTCATCCTTATCCAGAGACATGGTGGATCCCATTGGAGTCCTCATAGAGGTTGCACTCTCCATACCGAATTTCTTAAGGAGTTCATTTGTGAACTTCGTCTGAGAGATGAAGATTCCATCCTCAGATTGTTTCACTTGAAGTCCTAAGAAATACTTGAGCTCTCCCATACTGCTCATTTCAAACTTTCCTTGCATAAGTCTAGAAAACTTTTTGCAAAGATTGTTGTCCGTTGAGCCGAATATTATGTCATCGACATAGATTTGCACCAGCAAAATCTTGCCTTTGACTTCCCTGAGAAACAATGTTTTATCTATTTTACCTCTGGAGAACTTGTTCTCAAGAAGAAAACTAGATAAAGTCTCATACAAAGCTCGTGGAGCTTGTTTCAACCCATATAAGGCCTTATTAAGAAAATAAACGTGATTGGGATAAGTAGGATCGACAAAACCTGGGGGTTGAGCGACGTATACTTCCTCTTTCAGGTCTCCGTTCAGGAATGCCGATTTCACATGCATTTGATAGACTGTGAATCCTTTGTGTGAAGCATACACCAGGAACAACCTGATTGCCTCGAGCCTTGCTACTGGTGCAAAGGTCTGGTCGAAGTCAATCCCTTCCTCCTGTCTGTAACCTTGAGCCACCAGCCTGGCCTTGTTCTTTACGATGACACCATGTTCATCCAGCTTGTTTCTGAAGATCCACTTCGTGCCAATCACATTCTGCTTGTATGGTCTGGGAACCAGCGTCCAAACCTTGCACCGTTCGAATTGATGTAGTTCCTCTTGCATGGCCAGAATCCATGCCGCATCCTTGTTCGCCTCGTCGAACTTCTTTGGCTCAACCTGTGACAGGAATCTAAGATGCAATACTTCGTTAATTGTACCTCTTCGAGTTCTGACCCCGACACGAGGATCCCCGATGATCTGATATCTAGGATGATCCCTCACGTGCCGGAGCTCTAGTAGTCGGGCGTCTGGAGCTTCAACTACTTCTTGGGCTTCTCTTTCCTCTAAGAGATTTGTCCTATCTTGATCTTCAACACTTTCAGATGACGTGGAGGTGGAGACTTTGACGTACTTAGGAGCGTCAACTTTAGCGGTCTCATCCAGACTCAGCTGTTCCAGTCGTGCACCTGCATCTTCAAGAATACTACTGGAAGAGTTGCTGTTAAGCAAACTTCCTTCATCAAATACAACATTTATTGATTCTTCTACCACTAGGGTTTTCTTATTGAAGACCCTATATGCCCGACTGTGGGCACTATAGCCCATGAATATGCCTTCGAAGCATTTTTCACCGAACTTAGTACGCGGGTACTTCCCATTATTCAGTACATAGCATCTACAACCAAAAATCCTCAAGTAGGACATGGTTGGTTTCTTGCCTTTCAGTAGTTCGTAAGGCGTCTTACGATGATGCTTGTTGATCAATGCTCGGTTTTGTACATGACAAGCTGTATTGACAGCCTCTGCCCAGAAGTATTCCGGGAGAGAGGCGTCTTTCAACATTATCGTGCAGGCTTCAATGAGAGTTCTATTTCTCCTCTCCATAACTCCATTTTGCTGAGGAGTGCGCGGGGAGGAAAACTCATGAAAGATGCCTTGTTCTTCACAAAATTCTGTCATAGCACCAGATTCGAATTCTGTTCCATGGTCACTTCTGATTTTGACCACGGAGCAGCTAAATTCATTCTGAACCTGCTTGACAAAATTAGTGAAGATGTCAAAAGTGTCTGACTTCCGTTTCAAAAAGAACACCCATGTAAACCGAGAGTGATCATCAACTATCACTAGCGTATATGACTAGCCTCCCAAGCTATGAACTTGCATTGGACCAAACAAGTCCATATATAACAGGTAAAGACATCGGGAGGAGTCTTTGTCTGCAATGCTCTTAAAGGTAGCCCGAGTCTGTTTGCCCATCTGGCATGCAGGACAGGGGCTATCTTTGATGCACTTGATACTGGGAGCATCTCTTACTAAGTTCTTAGAGAATAGCATACTAATTGACTTGAAATTAATATGTGTCAATCTCTTGTGCCATTGTTCACAAAGAGATGCACTGCCTGTTGCCACAAGGCATACGGGGGTAGATGAATCTATACTAAGAAAATCTAAGCAGAAGATATTTCTGCTCCTAATGCCTGATAATACCATCTCAGAAGAGGTATGTGAAATTATCAGACATTTATCCTTGCAGAACTTAACGTCATAACCTTTGTCACATAACTGACTTACGCTGATCAGGTTATGGTTTAACCCTTCAACATAAGCCACGTCGGTGATAGAGATTATACCGTTGGAAATCATACCGTAACCTCTGGTGACTCCTCGATCTGACCCTCCGAAGATGACTTTGGGCCCATTCTCGACTGGAGTGTAATCACGCAGCAGGCTTCTTGTCCCAGTCATATGCCGGGAGCATCCACTGTCCAAATACCAGATTGGCGTTTTGATGGCCTTTGGACATTCCTGCAAAACAAAATTAATTTGCCTTAGGAACCCAATCGAACTTGGGTCCTAGATTCCTTGTTATCACACTCCCCCTCGGATGGTTAACCCTACGAGTGGTCGGCCTCGCATTGCTAACTTGGGGAGTCTCGGAGTACCTTGGATTAAACCAACAATCTACGGCAAAGTGACCGACTTTGCCACAGCACCAACAGTCGAACCGATTGTATCTCTTCCTAGGCTCCTGCCTTACCCTGGGAATGTGGGTACAGCTGGGGCCTTGGATCTGGAGGTGGAGGCCTCATGGTGACAACAGTCACATGACTTTGTCACCTTCTGAATAACAGGTTTGGCTTTTGGTGCCTGCTTTCCATTATGGCCGCTAGAGAACGGACCATAATTTCCTATGTGGATTTCCTCATAAGGTGCCTTGAAGGCACTCTCACCAAAGTTCCGGGGGAAGTTCCAACCGTCATACTGGCTCTTAGGCTTTGCAACCGAGGGCCAGAAATGATGCCCAAATGTTGACTCAAAGTGATGTTGGTTGCAAGGAAAGCCAGGCTTTCTGAACGCAACAGGACTAATAGGAGCCTTACCCTTTTCATCAGCAGAGGCCTTCTTGGCGGCCTTATTCTTCCTCTGGTTCTTGTTTCTCCTAGATGAAGAACCAGATGCCCCTATATGCCCCAAGCCAGCTCCTTTGGCCTGAGCAGAGAAGGTGTCAACGATTGGAAAAACTATTTTTGGCATAGAGAAGCTCTGTACGATCTTCCTTTCTGCCGCAAGTAGTTCTTCCAATTTGTTGACTTCCTCCTTCTTAAGATCAAGGAGCTTCAAAGACTCTGAGTGCTTTGAAGTTAGGTCAAGGTGCTCCTGTCTGAGAGAGATCAAGCTAGTGACCTCTTCCCTTAGGGATACACACTCACCCTTAAGGAATTTTACTTCCTTCTTCTCAGCCTTCAGTCTCTTGTGGCACTCGTCGAAAGTGTTGAGCAGAAGCTCATACATTTCGAGGAGCTCAGCTTCACGGGCCGAAGGGCCATCCTCAGGTTCATCATCCTGAGACTCAGGATCAGAGTCGGAGTCGGAGAGAGGGGTGTGAGCTTTTACCTTCCCAGTGAATGGGGGCATTCTCCTTCTGAGTCCGATCGACCCACCAGCCCGAAGTAGGCTTCTTCATCATCACTGGAGTCTGAGGAATCAGACTCACTTAGTGTCTTTGGCCGTTTAGCGATGTAGCTTCGCTCCTTCTTCTTGTCTCTGGAGGACTTGTGCTCCTCTTCTTTTCCTTTTTCCCTCTTGCCTTGATAGCAGTCGGCCACGACGTGTCCTGGCTTGTTGCATCCAAAGCAGATAATGTCAGAGGAGCGATGTTTGTTCGGTCTAGATGCATACCTGTCAGAAGAGTAGTTTTTCTTCTGAAGCCTAGAGGAGGAGCCGTCTCTCTTTCTTTGATTCCTCATCTTGAGGAACTTCTTGAACTCTCGAGTGATGAGGGAGAAATCCTCCTCCGACAGCTCTGAGCTCGAGGAGCATGGCTCGGAGTGCTCCTCCTCATCCTTTTTCCTGGCACGGTACGACACCGTACCCTTGCCTCTTCTGGAGTGACTGGCTTTTAGAGCCACAGTCTTTTCCTTTGTAGTAGCCTTTTTTGCTTCTTCCTCAGCTTTCCTGGTGTTCAGCTGAAGCTCATAGGACATCAGCTTCCCAAACAGAATTTGTGGATCAGTTTCTGCCAGTCTGCCAAATTCTCTGATGGCGCAGATCTTTGTGTCCCATTCCTTAGTAAGGGACCTAAGGAATTTGTCATTGAGTTCACCATTAGTGAACACTCTTCCGTACCCCTTGAGGGCGTTGACAATCTTTAGGAAGTTCTCGTAGGTGACCCCGATCTCTTCCTTTGGCCCTTGTCTGAAGGCCTCATACTTCTGGTTCAGGAGGGATCTCCGATCATCCCTCACTTCATCTGTGCCCTCCATTAGAATGATCAGGCATTGTCAGATCTCCTGAGCTATCCTGCAGTTGCTGAAGTTCTACAACATAGAGTCATCAACTGCGCTGACCAGGATGTTTCTTGCCTTCATGTCAAGACCCACTAGTACCATCTCATCCTTGTCCATTTCAGAGAGTGTCTTCGGCACTTTCTTGGTGGGATCGATGGTGGAGGCCTTAGTGGGGACATAAGGTCCCTCCAGCACGATCATGAAGAGTCGAGGATCCACTGCTTCCATGTAGAACCTGATCCTTTCCTTCCAGATAGGAAAGTTGAGTCTGTTGCACACTGGGATCTTGCCGGAGTACTTAAGCCCGTTCATAGTAGATGTATGTCTCCTTGTTGACGCTAGTGGCAGGATTCAACTCAAGGTGTTAACCTTTTGTTGAGTAACCTCCCTCTGATACCACTTGAAAGTCCACTTAGTGTCAACTATGTGCACCTATGGGGGGGGGGGGGGGGGCGGGATAGGTGACGAGTAGTGCTTTTGCGGAATTTACGAGAGTACCTGCACAATAAAAATAAAGAGCACAGCACACAGAAAACACAGCAAATTTATAATGGTTCCCCGACTTGGTACATCCACTTTCCCCCTTCGACCTATCTCCCCAACAAGGGACGACTCGATCACTTCTCCAACGGGATTGAAATCCAATCCCTGCACTAACGGAAGGAGCCCTTCCACACGTGAGAGTCAACACTCCCACAAAACGGGTTGCACCCAACCCTTACAACACGGAACAAAAGTTCCTTTACAACGAAATTAAATATGGAGTGTACACGTGATACAAACTTCTTTTGGAGACTACGGTGTTCCTCTTTGTTCGACGACGTGTTCTTGAAGTCGATGAAGAGTTTACGACCTTGGTCTCTCTTAGAGAGGATCTCCCGGAACCGGCGGCGGCTATCCGAGCGGCGGCTTGGTTCGGAATCGCAGCAACGAAAATGCGCTGCTGCAGTACTTTGAGATCCAAACTTCGTTGCGAAGCAAACTAGGTCTACCAACGGTCACTCTAGGATCGGTCGACTCGATCGATTCGGACGGGGGAGTTTTTCCCGGTCAACGAATCGAGAGACAAGAGATCTCTGGATAGACACGTGAGACTCTAGCTTTGCTAGGCTTCTGTCGCCGGAGATCGGGAAGAAGAACGATCAGCAGCGGCGACGGACTTGCGCGAGCGGCGACTGAGGCGGCGGAGAGATTTCGCGATATTAGGGTTTCTGCTGGCTCGGCTTCTTTCTGTGTTTTTTCCGTTCAAAATACCCGAGTATAAATACTGTAGCTAACTCCAATTATGACCGTTTGTGGGACCCACAAAAGAAATCCCCAAATCCCGGTCCAGAAATTTAACAGCGACAGAATCCGGTTCAGGAAGTTCCAGAAAAAACGCCAAGTCAAAATCGGTGAGAATCAAAAGTGATTCTCACCGAGTCGCCGAGAATCAAAGATGATTCTCGACGATTCGGCGAGAATCAAAGATGATTCTCGTCGAATTTGCCTTGGTTGCACGCACTGCTTTAAGCCAGGTCGAGACGGCGAGAATCAACCAGTGATTCTCGTCGATTCGACGAGAATCACTAGCGATTCTCGCCGATTCGGCGAGAATCGCTAAGTGATTCTCGTCGATTCTTACTTAGACGCAGAGGTGCTTGCTTAGAAGTTGCTGGATCGAGTTTGGCGAGAATCTACTTCTGATTCTCGACGAATCGGCGAGAATCCCAAGTGATTCTCGTCGAATCGGCGAGAATCACTTGGTGATTCTCGTCGATTCTGACTTAGACGAAATTTCGTCTTTCCACCCATGAGATGCTCCTTGACCCATCCTTGCTCCTTGTCTGCTCCTGCATATTTACAGCCCTGTGCTTGAAAATAAGTGCACTCCAATAGAGAGAGTTCACGTAGGCCAACACACTGATCTGCTCAACGAGGGATTACGTCGTGCAGACCCGTGTATATTGACCTACTGCACCCTGACATTGGTGTGCACTTAGCGTGGAAAAACTGCAAGCACAACTAGAAGGATTTTATCAAATACATAGTCTATTGACCTTAGCTTGTCCAGGGGCTTCTTCAAATCAGGTACATTGTGGATACAATACCCAACATGATAGTATTTGAATGTTATTCTTCTTGATGAAGTTGTTCTCTGGTCAAGGCTGATTGCAATAGAACTTTTGATTTCAGTATGATTGTACTTTTGTGCAATCTGAGTGTGTATGTCTGATTGTCTGTATTGCTTCTAGTATGTCTTCTTACTGATTAATCCTTTTCTTTTATGTATCTCTCTGACTGAGGAACATTCAAAATTTGAATGTTGAGTAGTAATTGCAGTCGGCCTTGAAAAGAAGCGGCAATCAATAATTTCCCTAACTGTCCCATGGAAAAACGGCATGTAATAGTCAATGTGCGTTCCAACGGTAACATTCCGAGAAGATCTGGCATTAATAACTCCGGAATCATCGCCAAGAAACAGGACGGGAAACTGAGGAAGACCTAGTCTGGAATCATCGAACGAAGAACATAATTCGTCGAGCAAAGTTTGAGTTCGTCGAGCTGAGCTTGAGTTCGTCGAGCTGAGCCTGATGAGGTTGTCGAGCTGAGCTTGAGTTCATCGAGCTGAGCTTGAATGAGTTCGTCGATCAGACAATAGACATAGTCTTCAAGTCAATACTGTTACAATCTTCGTCGAACTAAGGATCTTCATTCGTCAAGCTGAGAGCCATCATTCGTCGATCTGAGAAGCTGACTTCGTCGACCTGAGAGATTGAGAACTTGAGGTCCAAGTTCATCGGCTCAGAATCTAATTCGTCAACCAAAACTTGAAGCTGGACTTAGAAAAATTCTGAAGTTATCCTGACTTTGGCTGTCGAAGTATCTCAGTCTTCGTCGAACAGAGAACACAGATCGTCGAGCTCAGCACTAAGAATTGTCTCACGATCGTCAAGCGCAGAACAAATTTCGTCCAGCTGAGTTCGACGAACGTCGAACTCACTTTACTTAGTCTTGAAAACCTCTAAGTCTAGAGTCTCTGAAGGTCTTGAGGATATCTAGTCCATCTGAAGTTGAACCTAAGGACTTGACCTAGACTCTAGGACACAAAATTGACCCTAGCTATACATGATGGGTCACAACCTAAGCTAGTGAACCTAGCCCAAATCAACTAGGGATCCAACATAGATTGTAGGAGTTACCTCAATTTCGGTCTGGACACTGCTCTCATCATCAGATGATGAGACGTTCGTTCCCATTAGGCACATGTTTGCCGCCTCTTCAGTTTCTGAACTTGAACTGCTTGACTCCTCAGATGTGACGTCATCCCAGGTTTCAGCCTTTAGAACTTTCTTCTTATCCTTCTTCTTATGCCTATTCTCTTTCAGCTCTTTCAGATACTTTGGTCACTTTCTCTTTATATGTCCAATTCTCCTGTAGTGGTTTCACTCGGTTGGTGGTCGATCTTCATCATCCTCTTCATCATCTTTAGCTTTTCCTTTTCTGTACATAGATTCTTTCTTATTAAAAAACTTTTTGAAAGAATTTCTTCTTTCAAGGTTTCTCATAAACTTCCTGAACTTCTTCACGAACAAGCTTTCCTCATCTTCTTCATCATTCTCATCAAACTCACTTTCCACTTCCTTCTTAGACTTCAACGCCAATGCTTTCTTTCTTGGCTCTAAACTATATTCATGTTGTTGAATCTTCAATTCCACTTCGTTAGTTTTTATATTTCCTATAACATTCTCAATTTGGAGAGTCGTTAGATCGTGTGACTCCGAGATGGTAGTCACTTTTGGATTGAACTTCGGGGAAAGCGATCTAAGGATCTTCCTCACTAAATTTCTGTTTTAGAAACTCTTTCCATGAACCTTTGAGTCATTCACTATTTTTTGAACCTTGTGTACATGGAGTCAACATCTTCGTCGACCTCCATCTTGAACTTTTCAAACTCTAACTGGATAATCTTTGAATACTTCACCTACGATGTAGCTTCATGAGTAACTTCAAGTAATTTCCAAATATCATACGCAGTTTCACAAGAACATACATGATTAAATTCAGTTCAATCTACGGCGTAGAATAAAGCATTCATTTCCTTAGCATTATTTTTGCATCGAAGCTTATCAGTTTCGTACCATTTGTCTTTAGTTTTTTCCATACTAACACTCCCAACTACAGTTATATGTAGAGTGTAGAATGTTTCTATCATGCCCCATACTTCGACATCTAAAGATATTTGAAAGCATCGAATTAGAGCTTTCCAATAGTTATAATCAGTGCCTGTGAATAAGGGTAGTCTACTAATCGCTTGCCCCTTAGAAAACGCGTGATTGTTTTGCGCCATTACTCCCGATGGTGACAATGACTTTGGAGTAACCTGTCTCGAATACCAATTTTTGGATCGTGAGGCACCCTTAGAAGATGGGTGAATAAGGGCTAACAATTTCTTTTTCTAAAACACAGTTTACTTGATGAAATAAGTGGAGAAATCAAATATAATTTTTCATAAACATAACTAAACACTTAGAAACATATATAAATGGAAATGACAATATTTTATTTCAAAAGTCATAAAGCTGAATTCAATGTATCTCTATAAAGCTAGAGATTAAGGCTTATGAAAAATATAGACTTCTATTGATTTCGTCGGTCCTTCTATAAGAACCAGTGGGCTAAAGCGTATCTCTCCCTAGATCTTGCTACTAACCTTCCTGTACAACCCCATATTCACTGGGTGGGACCTAAGGGCCTTTGGCCCCAGTTTTATGCTTACTTTGAGCTAGATAAGCTAGGTAAGAAGAATAGGCGGAAGGGTTCCCGCCCAGGGCATGCTGAAACTCTGACATCCGAGGTAAGTGGGAAGCCTTCATATTCAGCGTTGATTGATGTCTTTCACTAAATGACTTCGACACCTTTTACCCTTTGGTGTTGAGTGATAAGTAAAGTTTGTTTTTAAGAAGATAGATTTGGTTTTATATAATATTTTACGTATATAAGTCTATCTCGTTTTTTTACTTACTTGTATCTGTGGATTAAGGCAAGAGTACCTATCGCATAGGAGTATATTATTTTGTAGAAAATATCAAGGTCGTATTTTTCCTGGGATCGGTGTTAATTATTCTACTTTTTAGAACGGAATATTATTTTATCGAACGAACGGAGTGGAGTGTATATAAAAAAACAAATGAAAAAAAATTATATATACGTGATTTTATTAAGATAGGGACTTAGAAGGTAGTCCTCGATTTCAAATACTTTGAGAGAATATTAATTCACCTATTAAAGAATAACTTTATTCCTTAATTACATAACTTAACGAGAGGGTCCCTTTGGTAGCATCACTGACTCGAAAGTACGACCAGGGAGGCTTGCGTTTAAAATGGGTTAACGTAAATGTAGTGTCTCTTCACCTGGTATATGATCAATTAACAGAAAACCCTAGTTAGGATAACTAGAAAGTAGAGTTGAAATAATTGAAAATAATATCCAGCCCAGAGCTCATCTTGACCAAGTGCTAAGGGTTCTTAGCCTCTTCTCAGGATTGGGGCGCTATAAAGTACAGAAAATAATATCTATCTATCTATCTTAATCCAGGACTTAAGCTTTCGCTTCGCCTTTCATTCGGGATAGGGTAGTAAAATCTAAAATTTTGCAGAGCTTTCGCACTATCTTAATCCAGGTCATAGGCTTTCGCCTCGCCCTTCATTCGGGATAGTATGAAATATTAAGGTTTTGAAAATAATTTTGAAAGCAGTTTCACGCTATCTTAATCCAGGACATAAGCAGAGCTTCGCCTTTCATTCGGGATAGTATGAAAAAAACATAAAGGTGAGTAAAACTGAAAGTAAAATACTCAGAATTGAATTTGAAAGAGTCTATTTTATAAACTCCAAAAATTATTACAACTTTCTAAAACGCTGAAAAGAAAGCTAAACTTTTACAACTTACAGAACTTTTGAATACTTGAAAGCTACTACCAGTTCCCTGTCAGAGAGCTAGGGAGTCCTAACAGTTCTTAAGGAAGCTGCTGGTGTTCGAATAATTTTACAAAGCTCTGGCCCTCTATTTAGAGAAAAAAATAAATGCTTTTCGAAAAGCACTTTTGGAAAAGTTGCCAAACAATTATTGAAAAGCTGCCAACCAGCTTTCGCAATAGCTGAAACTCAGCTTATGGGACAACTGGCTATTGGATAGCTTGACACGTGGCAGCTTGGATACGGATGGAGCAAACTTGGCAGCTGAGTTGGCTGGCTGGATAAGGATGGCGGGTCGGGCTGGCAGCTGGCGGGTCAGGCAACGGCTGGCGGGTTGCGGGCTGGAATAAATCCATTCAAAAATTGTGCTGGCCTGGTCTTAATCCCAAGCAACCAAAGAGAATAACTAGACAACACTCCACTAGTCCAACTGATCATTTCTGTCAAATTCAGAAACATTATATATATATTATGTATTTCAAGAGTTACACATATAGAATAATTATCGTATTATTTTGTTATAAAATTCCAAGCATATATAAATATTATATATACATTCAAATCTAATATATATTCATATGATAAAATTATTTTTTCATAGTTTTTTATTTTTTTATTTACATATATAGATATAGTTTTATATAGTATATATATATATATATTATATACCTTTATTTAATATAATTAATAGGTTTAATTTTAACTTTATATATATAAATATAATGATATATTAATTATATATATACTATTATTATTATAAGCTATGATTATCATTATTATTAAATAATATAATTATTATTATATACTAAATACTATAATTATTTTATTACTATATGAAAGTAGTATAAATATTTATATTATTATCATAACTTTACTATTATATTTAATATTTTTTATAATAGTTATAATCTACTTTTATTTTTTATTTTATATATAAATATTATATAAATACAACAATTATATATTTTATTTAACTTATATCTAAACAACGTATATTGTTATAATATATTATTTAATTTCTAAAAATATTTATTTAGAGAATAAAAAAACAAACCATTTATTCAATAATTTACATAAAATATTACAAATTATATTTAGAAATTAAACTAAAATGTATACTAAAATGTTTATAAATAATTACTCATCAAATACCCCCATACTTAATTTTTGTTATTCTAGAGCAAATGTAGAGTTGGGTATATTTACAAGTTATGAAATTTTCTATTTACTATCAATTTAATTCTTCAAGATAAAACAGGTATAAAAATCCGGTGAATAAAGAGTTAAATGCTATCGTATATATATCATTGATACCAGAGTTAGAATTTATAGCCATAAAAAGTTTTGGAAAACAAATAGTAAGCACATATTAAAATCAGATATAACAAGAGTAGATTGGGTTTATGATTACTATATCTTATACGGGATATGTTGGAAAATATACATCCTATTATTTATGCTCTCTCAAAATTTTAAACAAAAATAGAATATCAACTTTGGAAGAGTGAAATTTACCTATACAATAGGCTTTTGTAGAAGTGATAGATTTTTGTATTCTATCATCTTTTTTATCTAAGTTATGCGTTGTTATAACTACTAAGGAATGTAATTCCAAAGTGGCAAAAATACAATGCATACTTGAGTTTTTATTTGAATCCAATGTATATTTAGAGGAGCACATACTCCTTTCTATATAATCTTTTCATATTTATTGGATGCCTATGTGTACGGAATGAAATCTTATTCCCATTGACATAAGATCTTTTCTTTTACTAGGAGCACATACTCCTAGATACTTGCTTGCGTAAGGAAACATGCCAAGTAGAAATAAATAAATATTCAAGAGTTGGTTAAAAAATTTTGAGAGCAACTATAATAGTTTGTATTTCTTATATTTCGTGAAGAATGGAGTAAGGATAATTACAGTCTAAAATTGTTTGGTGAACATAATATGTTTTGCTTCTATTGTACATATATGTATTTTGGATATATTAAAGCAGGCTTGCTAAAATAATAACTCCGATTGTAATGAAATTTACAAGGTAGGGTTTACAAGTTTATTTCAGATATTTATATCTATCTATTTATGAGAAGGACTAGTAAATTTGAAAATTGAATAATTTGCATTTTTGATCAACTAGATTTTTTTGGAATATATATACAAAGTATGGTTTTGAAAATTTTGATTTGTTTTGGGATGAGTACTAAAATAAATAATGCTTTTATTTAAAACATATAAGTGATATAAAAATTGCAGCTAAAAGCACCCCCATACTTATGTTAGGCATATGTATGAAGTGAAAAATTTGTACAGAATATACAAAAGCATAAAAGATGGAAATATACCAGTGAATTTATATTTCGAGGTTATGGAGTAGTGTTAGTGTTTCAGGCTCTTTTTGAAAAGGGTCCCCAGTAAAATATAGTTTTAAACGGTGCCCGTTGACTTTGAAAGTTCCGAGTTCAGGGTTAGAAATAAGAACGGTCCCATATGGCCAAATTTGTTTAACAGTAAATGGTCCGGTCCATCGGGATTTTAATTTTCTTGGAAATAATTTAAGGCGTGAGTTATATAGTAGGACAAGATCACCTGGTGAAAAAGATTTTGGAAATTTAATTTTCATATCATGATAAAACTTAGATCGCTCTTTATAAAATTTATTATTTTCATAGGCATTTGCACGCCATTCCTCAAGTTCATTGAGTTGAAATTTACGTTGTTCGGCAGCTAAGTTTGTATCTAAGTTAAGAAATTTTAGCGCCCAGTATGCGCGATGTTCTAATTCTACAGGTAGGTGACATGCCTTTCATATACTAAACGATAAGTTGTACAACCGATCGCAGTTTTGAATGTTGTACGATAGGCCCAAAGTGCATCATCTAATTTGAGGGACCAATCTTTTCGATTGGTATCTACAGTCTTTTCTAATATGCACTTTAGTTCTCTATTGACTACCTCCACTTTGCCGCTTGTTTGGGGGTGATAAGCGGTAGCGAGTTTATGAGTAACTCCATTTTTGGCTAACACTTTAGCCATCTGGGTGTTACAAAAATGATTACCTCGATCGCTAACTATAGCCCTAGGCGTGCCAAAATGTGAAAATAAGGATTTCAGAAATTTAACAATGACTCTTGAGTCAGCGGTGGGAAACGTTTGCGCTTCAGCCCACCGTGAAACGTAATCGACCACTACTAAGATATAACGATTTTTAAAAGAAGGGGATAAAGGGCCTACAAAATCTATGCCCCACAGATCAAAAATTTCACATTCTAAGTAAAAATTTTGGGGCATTTCGTCCCGACGGGAAATGTTACCTGACCGTTAGCAGCGGTTGAAAACGCTTACCAATTTTTGAGCGTCCTTGAATAAAGTAGGCAAAAGAATCCTGCTTCAAGGGCTTTACTTGCAGTTCGGTTAATTGATAATGTCCGCCAGTTGGTCCTTCGTGGCAATGTCGTAGTAATTTTAGTGCTTCCTCGTTCGAAATACATCTTCTAATTACTTGGTCGGCACAGACTCAGAATAAATACGGGTCTTCCCAAAAGTAGTTTTTCAAGTCAGAAAAGAATTTCCTCTTTTCTTGAATTGAAAAAGCTTTTGGAAGGACTCGGGCTACTAAATAGTTAGCCAAGTCTGCGAACCAAGGAGTAGAAGAGTTTGTTACCTTTTCGAACGCGAGGAGACTTTCTTCAGGAATTTATCTTCGATGTCGGCTTCCACGAGTGTATCTGTTGCAGCATTCTCTAGTCGAGAAAGATGATCGGCTGCCAAATTCTCAACGCCTTTCTTATCTCGGATCTCTAAATCAAATTCTTGTAATAAGAGAATCCAACGTAATAAACGGGGTTTTGCATCTGCCTTAGTTTGTAAATATTTTAAAGCAGAATGATCCGTAAAAAAAATAACTTTTGATAGCATTATATAAGATCTAAACTTATCAAATGCAAATAAATTGCTAGTAGTTCCTTTTCCGTGGTCGTGTAATTGGTTTGCGTGGATGTGAGAGTTTTACTTGCATAATATATAGGATGAAAATATTTGTCTACTCGTTGTCCTAAGACAGCTCCTACCGCATAATCACTCGCATCACACATGATCTCAAAAGGAGAGGACCAGTCTGGGGCTACTAAAATAGGAGAGTTGATAAGTTTGTCTTTAATAATATTGAATGCTACTAAGCATTCACTATTGAATATAAATGGGGCTTCTTTTTCTAATAAATGAGTTAACGGTTTTGTTATTTTAGAGAAATCTTGAATAAACCGTCTATAAAACCTGCATGGCCTAAGAAACTTCGAATAGATTTTACATTTTTTGGAGGAGGAAGTTTTTCAAGTATTTATATTTTGGCCTTATCGACATCGATTCCCTGGGAAGAAATTTTATGACCGAGAACTAAACCTTCGCGGACCATAAAGTGACATTTCTCCCAGTTCATCACTAAATTCGTATCTTCACAGCGTTGAAGAACACGAGCGAGGTTATCTAAACACGTATGGAATGAGTCTCCAAATATGGAGAAATCATCCATAAATACTTTCATAACGTCCTCTACTAACTTGCCAAAAATAGCTAGCATACATCTTTGAAATGTAGTCGGCGCATTACAAAGTCCAAACGGCATTCGCCTATAGGCGAAAGTACCAAAGGGGCAAGTGAACGCAGTTTTCTCTTGGTCTTCAGGGGCTATAGGAATTTGTAAATACCCTGAATAACCATCGAGAAAACAATAATATGAGTGACCCGAGAGTCGCTCTAATATTTGATCTATAAACGGTAGTGGAAAGTGATCTTATGGGTGGCATCATTTAATTTTCGATAGTCGATGCACATCCTCCAACCCGTAACAGTACGTGTTGGAATTAGTTCATTATTGCGCTTGGCACTACAGTTATACGACCCTTCTTAGGGACGACTTGTACGGGACTAACCCATGTGCTATCTGAGATTGGATAGATAATTCCTGCGTCTAATAATTTCATTACTTCAGCTTTTACGACATCCTTCATATTAGGATTTAAACGTCATTGGGGCTGGATAGATTTATGAGGGTTATCTTCAAGAAATATTTTATGCGTAGAAAAAGATGGGTTGAGTTCTTGGATATCAGAAATTTGCCATGCTAATGCATGACGATGTTGTTTTAACACTTCTATTAATTCAAATGTTTTTTTATCATTTAATTCGGCAGAAATGATAACAGGGAGTTTAGATTCGCTTCAAGGAAAACGTATTTTAAATGTGCGGGAAGTGTTTTCAGCTCGAGGGTTTGTGGTTTTTCATACGAAGTTGGGGTTTTTAGAGTTGTAGAAGTTAAGGATATAAAAGGTTCTAAAGGGTCATCGCTAGGCATTTCTTGTGAAGGGGTAAGTCTGCCAAGATTGATTCTACTACAGGTATTGAAAGTAAATCCGAATAGGGAAAACCATTTTCCTCAAAAGAGGCTTCCGCAAGATAGCAGGAATCGTCGTTTATTAAAGAATTTTTCATAGAGGGATCTATATCGATAGTAACCTCGTCATCTCCTACTCGTAAGAGAAGTCTACCATTACTTACGCCTATTATAGCGCGAGAGGTTGCGAGAAAAGGATGACCGAGAATTATGGGAACATCGGCGTCTTCCTCTATGTCAAGGATAACAAAGTCTACCGGGAAGATAAACTTGTCTATTTTGACCAGAACATCCTCTACTATCCCTATTGGATATTTAATAGAACGATCTGCTAACTGGATGCTCATTTTTGTTGGGCTGGGGTTACCTAATCCTAGTTTTTGAAAGAGCGAGTAGGGCATTAAATTTATGCTAGCACCTAAATCTGCTAACACATCTTTTATTAATAGATTACCGAAGAGACACGGGATGGAAAATCATCCCGGATCGTTTAATTTTGGGGGTAATTTATGTAATATAATGGCTGAACATTCGGCGTTAAGGAAAACTCTCGAAATATCTTCGAGTTTCTTTTTATTTGAAAGTAACGCTTTTAAATATTGTGCATATTTAGGCATCTGTGCAATTGCCTCGCAGAAAGGTATATTGATTCGAATTTGTTTTGGCATTTTTAGAAAGTTTTTATATTGTTCATCTTCTCGTTCTGCTTTTAATTTAGATGGATAGGTAAAACAACATATGGGGAAGAAATTCGTGGGGGTTGAGGAGGCAGAGACTTAACGGGAAGTGGTCTAGGAAGGCTAACCTTAACTTCTTTTTCTACCCTAACGGGTGGTGGTAACTGCCTGCCACTTCGTAGTTTAACGGCTTGTCAACTTGATGGGTAACTGGAATGGCCAGTATCCCGCGGATTTGGTTCCGTATTTCCTTGCAAATTACCAGGTTGGCGTTCCGATAACATTTTTAAAATTGGTCCAATTTGTGTTTCTAAGTTTTTAATTGATTCGGTCAGGTTCCAGATATTGGACTCATTAATACTGACATATTTCATAAATATGTCTTCTATCGGGGTTGGCCTAAATTGGTGCGGTTGTGGTGGTGGTATTTGTGGTTGTGGGGGTTGCGGTGCAAATCCACTTGGATTTGCAGTCGGAGGGCGTTGAGCATTATTGGGGTTGCTCCATGAAAAATTAGGTTGGTTCCTATATCATGGATTATACGAATTATTATTTGAGTTAATATTAGGATTATAGGAAGGTATATAAGAGTTCCTCATATAATCGATTTCTTCAATTACATTATTATATGGATTCCAAGTAGTTGTGGCGGAGGAAGCAGATATTCCTACCAATTGTTTAGTTAAATTTTCTACTTGGAGTGCTAAAGTAGAAGAAGTGTCGAGCTCATAAATCCCAGCTTATTTAGGGCGTGACCTTTGCACGTTCCACTGGTACGCGTTCATGGCCATCTCCTCAAAGAGGGTTTGAGCGGCCTCGGGGGCTTTGTTATTGAGCGTGCCCCCAGCGGCAACATCAATAGCTTGCCTGGTTTGAATATTCAAACCATTATAAAATATTTGCACCTGGAGCCAAGTTGGCAGTGCATGATGTGGACACCGACGTAGATACTCCTTAAAACGTTCCCAAGTCTCATAAAGAGACTCGGACTCGCCTTGTACAAAGGAAGAAATATCCGCACGCAGACGTGCGGTTTATGCAGGTGGAAAATACTTTGTAAGGAATTTTTCGGTCATTTAAGCCCAAGTGGTAATAGATCATCAAGGGAGAGAACCTAGCCACTGTTTGGCTTTCGTTCGTAGTGAAAAAGGAAATAAGCGAAGACGGATGGCATCATCAGTGACGCCATTTATCTTAAATGTGTCGCATATTTCTAATAAGTTGGACAAGTGTGTGTTTGGATCTTCGTCGGGCAATCCATCGAATTGAACAGAATTTTGAATCATTTGGATTATACTCGATTTAATCTCGAAGTTATTATTAGCAATTGTTGGACGAACGATACTAGACCCGGTGTCATCTAAATTGGGTCGTGCATAATAAGACATGGTCCTTTGGGGGACCACCTCTGGCATTTGTTGTTATTCTGCTACCATTTATTGTACATGTGCGGTGCCTACGGACTCTTCCAGATTTAATACAAGCTCTTGATTCAGATATCGGATGCGCCTGCGAAAGGTGCGGTCGATTTCAGGATCAAGTTCAAGAGTTAAATCAGATGGAGTTCTGCGGGTCATACACTAAAAAAGACTTTTGGAGAAAAACAAAAAAACTTAAAAAGCAAGTTTTATATAAACACAGGTTTTATATAAACTAGTTTTTAAAATATATCTAAACACACAAATACAAACACACGAAAAGACTTAAAACGAAAAATAACTAAAAATAGGTTTTTTTTTAATAAAACAGGTTTTCTATAAAAGAGGTTTTATAATAAAAAGCAGTTTTTATTATAAACTAGTTTTTTTTAAGAAGAAAAGTTTTATATAAAATACGTTAAAATAGTAGGTTAGGTTTTTTTTTGTTAGAATTCATTAGTGGTTAATAAACTTGTTACTAAAAAGTTAGGTTTTATAAAAACAAAGTTTTAAATTCAGGGAATTTTATGTTTGTTTTATTTTTATAAAAACTATGGTTTTTAAGTAACAAGAAAAGAAAAGATAAAATTAATAGCGTTCTTTTATTTTCAAATATTAACACATATAAACTAATCCCCGGCAACGGCGCCAAAAAGCTTGATAAGTAAAGTTTGTTTTAAAGAAGATAGATTTGGTTTTATATAATATTTTACGTATATAAGTCTATCTCTTTTTTTTACTTACTTATATCCTGTGGATTAAGGCAAGAGTACCTATCGCATAGAAAATATCAAGGTCGTATTTTTCCTCGGCTCGGTGTTAATTATTCTCCTGCTTAGAACGACTATTATTTTATCAAACGAGCGGAGTGGAGTGTATATAAAAAAAACAAAAGAAAAAAAAATTATATATATGTGGTTTTATTAAGATAGGGACTTAGAACGTAGTCCTCGATTTCAGAATTACTTTGAGAGAATATTAATTCACCTATTAAAGAACAACTTTATTCCTTAATTACCTAACTTTACGAGAGGGTCCTTTTGGTAGCATCATTGACTCGAAAGTACGACCGGGGAGGCTTGCGTTTAAAACGGGTTAACATAAACGTAGTGTCTCTTCACCTGCTATATGATCAATTAATAGAAAACCCTAGTTAGGATAACTAGAAAGTAGAGTTGAAATAGTTGAAAATAATATCGAGCCCAGAGCTCATCTTGTCCAAGTGTAAGGGTTCTTAGCCTCCTCTCAGGATTGGGGCGGTATAAAGTACAGAAAATAAAATCTACCTATCTATCTTAATCCAGGACTTAAGCTTTCGCTTCGCCTTTCATTCGGGATAGGGTAGTAAAATCTAAAATTTTGCAGAGCTTTCGCACTATCTTAATCGAGGTCATAGGCTTTCGCCTCGCCCTTCATTCGGGATAGTATGAAATAACAATGTTTTGAAAATAATTTTGAAAGCAGTTTCACGCTATCTCAATCCAGGACATAAGCAGAGCTTCGCCTTTCATTCGGGATAGTGTGAAAAAACATAAAGGTGAGTAAAACTGAAAGTAAAATACTCAGAATTGAATTTGAAAGAGTCTATTTTATAAAGTTCAAAAATTATTACAACTTTCTAAAATGCTGAAAAGAAAGCTAAACTATTACAACTTACAGAACTTTTGAATACTTGAAAGCTACTACCACTTTCTTGTCAGAGAGCTGGGGAGTCCTAACAGTTCTTAAGGAAGCTGCTGGTGTTCGAATAATTTTACAAAGCTCTGGCCCTCTATTTATAGAAAAAAATAAATGCTTTTTGAAAAGCACTTTTGGAAAAGCTGTCAAACAGCTTATTGAAAAGCTGTCAAACAGCTTTCGCAATAGCTGAAACTCAGCTTATGGGACAGCTGGCTATTGGATAGCTTGACACGTGGTGGCTTGGATAAGGATGGAGCAGACTTGGCAGCTAAGTTGGCTGGCTGGATAAGGATGGCGGGTCGGGTTGGCAGCTGGCGGGTCGGGCAACGGCTGGAGGGTTACGGGCTGGAATAAATCCATTCAAAAATTGTGCTAGCCTGGTCTCGATCCCAAGCAACCAGAGAGAACAACTAGACACCAATCGACTAGGACTACTGATCATTTCTATGAAATACAGAAACATTATATATATAATATGTATTTCAAGATTTACACATATAGAATAATTATTGTATTATTTTGTTATAAAATTCCAAGCATATATAAATATTATATATACATTCAAATCTAATATATATATTCATATGATAAAATTATTTTTTCATAGTTTTTTTATTTTTTTATTTACATATATAGATATAGTTTTATATATTATATATATATATATATATTTTATATACCTTTATTTAATATAATTAATATGTTTAATTTTAACTTTATATATATATATATAATGATATATTAATTATATATATACTATTATTATTATAAGCTATGATTATCATTATTATTAAATAATATAATTATTATTATATACTAAATACTATAATTATTTTATTACTATATGAAAGTAGTATAAATTTTTATATTATTATCATAACTTTACTATTATATTTAATATTTATTATAATAGTTATAATCTACTTTTATTTTTATTTTATAAATAAATATTATATAAATACAACAATTATATATTTTATTTAATTTATATCTAAACAATGTATATTTGTTATAATTTATTATTTAATTTCTAAAAATATTTATTTAGAGAATAAAAAAACAAACCATTTATTCAATAATTTACATAAAATATTACAAATTATATTTAGAAATTAAACTAAAATGTATACTAAAATGTTTATAAATAATTACTTATCATTGAGTGAGGATTCGCCACTCAATGCCGCCATCTTACTTCGTGTCGTTGAGTGAGGCTTTGACAATCAATGCCCCTTTTTCCCTTTGGTGTTGAGTGAGGTTTCGCCACTCAACGCGGCCGCTTTTCCTCATTGGCGTTGAGTTATGCTTTGCCACTCAACGCCTGGTGACATGTGTCTGGGTCTCTCTTAAGAGCAGGCGAGAGGGGTAGGCAATCCCATACTCAACCAAATGATAGCCTTCCGTCAGGGGCTGCGAAAGGGCTTGCGCATAGGGTAAGCGAAAAGCCTTCCACCCGGAAGGATCTAGAGATGAAATTACCTGGATGCCCATAGGCCTAAATTTAGCTCCTTAGAACAACAAAGTTACGTTGTTGGCAGGCTAAGTTGGGATGCAAATTGCTCTTTAGAACAACAGAGTTACGCTGTTGGCAGAATATATGCTGGGAGCCTATAAATGTGACCTACAGGGAAACTCAAAAGGAAAGCTTTCATAATTTCTAAAGTCTTCTAGTGGTTTTTGAAGTACTCCTTGCCCAACAATTGGCTTAGGAGGTGAAGCACTCAGATATCTTTTGGGTTAGTGGAGGGACATTGAAAGTGCAGGTTAGATCTGATATACTCTAGAAGGGGGGGGGGTGAATAGAGTATGGTGCTTGCTAAAAACTTTTTACAACTCTTGTTCTATTCCTAAGTGAACATGGAAGCAAATGAAATACAGCAAACACAGCAACTATCTAATTAAAAAGAAATCACAGAACAATCACAAACCACAGCCAGAAAACAAAAGAAAGTAGGCAACCAGATGACATAAGGAGCTATAGTGGTTCCCCAATCAATCTGGGTACATCCACTCTTCTACAACCCTAGGAAGGAATCCACTGCAGGATGAGTTGATCAGGTGTCCTGGGCACCAATGAGCTTTTGATAAGGTGCACAAAAACCAAACCAGATTTTTTAATCAGGTGTCTTGCCACCACTGAGTTTTGATAAGGTCTTAGAAACCAACACAAACTTTTGAAGGGAGTTTGATAAACCCTTTACAGCAGAGAGAGAGAGGTGAGATGATCTTCTCTGTCAACAATCAGAGAGAAGATAGTGGATGTTGTCAAAGCTCCCCCTGAGTTCTTGAGTTGTTCAGGAAGTGAAGCTTTGTAGTACGGTGATAGGCCTTCAGAAGATTTGATCTCCAGCAAAAGATGATTCCAGCAGCAGCTGAAATGTATGTTGTCTAGAGTCTTGAATGATAATGGCCTTTGAATACTGGATACAAGAGGGATCTAGAAATTTCAGAATATTGATCTCCTTCAGTGATGTGTGTTCCTGTAAAAATTCTACGACTGTGAATATCTTCAACTCTTTCTCTTTATGTTGTTGTTGTTGTAATTGTTGTTGTTATTATTCTACAGAAAATGAATAATTTCTCTTTTATTCCCTAGAAATGAATAGAATGATTCTCTGTCCAAGATAGCTGTTAGCCTATCATAAATGACTTTCTTAACTGCATTTTGTCTTGTGGAGGAAAGTCCAATAAAACATTCCTTTGAAAATCCCTTGAAACTTGCTCCAGATTAATATAAACGGCTACAAGATCCTTGAAATAAATACTGGAAGTAATTCCATAACTGTCTGAATTTGAATCTTGAAAAACGTCGATCTCTCCAGAAAAACGTCGACCTGAGCTCAACTATCGTTGAACTGAGCTCAGAGACTGGACTTAGACTGAAACAGAAAATGTCAATATGAGCTCAACTATCGTCGAACTGAGCTCAGAGATAGAGAGACAAACTAGAGACAAGAACGTCGATCTGAGCTCGAAGAACGTCGATCTGAGCTCGAAGATCGTCGAATGGAGTTCGACGACTCGGCGAAGTGAGCTCAGAGATCATCGAATGGAGTTCGACGATTCGTCGAAGTGAGCTCAGAGATCGTCGAATGGAGTTCGACGATTCGTCGTCCTGAGCTCGACGAAATGTCTTAGTCTCCTGAACTGAATTATCTGGTCTTGAGGGTCTTGAGGGCAGCTTTCAAACCTAAATACTAACCCTTAGACTTAATTATAATTGACCTTTAGATCTATACAAGGAGGTCAAAACAAATTTCCTAAAGGACATAGTGATCCTTGCCCAAATCAGTAATAGGGTGTTCCAACAATCTCCCCCTATTTGGGTTAGTATTACTATTTACATACATTGGAAAAATAAAAATATACAATATAGAAATATAACCAAAGAAAAAGCATTGCAGAAACACAGTCATTATCACAGATAGTCAGAAAATAAATATACTGTCATCTTACAGAATCATTCCTTTTCCTTGCTTTTTATGAGAACTATTTCTCTATTAGGGTTGAGAGCTTCTTTCTTAGATCTTCTGTCATCAGCTGCACTTAAAGAAGTTTGATGTTTTGGCCTGGGGACTACAACTTCTGTATGCAGCTTCATGTAACTTTCTGAATCAAAGAATTTACTGGAAGAGTATCTCTCAAGTTCTTTCTTTCTTTGATCTGATAGGGTAGTGATATTTGATGTATCTTTTCCTTGTTCTCTAGTCTTCTTGATTTGGTCTAGTGCAGCCAACTCTTTCATTCTGGCAGTCCATGAAGTGGGATTATTTTCAGGGTCTTCAAATGGAACAGGAGGCTCATATCTATTTGAAGAATTATCATGAGTAGCTCTGGAAGAGACTAGATCTTTAAGCTTATAGGGGAAAGGACCAGAAGTAGTGTCAGAGGGACCTTGTCCTTCCCTTTGATAAGGATGTTGCCTGGAATATCCTTTAGAATACACTTTGAGTTATCTTTGATTTCCTTTGTACTGTCCTCTTCTGGACTGGTAACCTCTAGACTGATTTCCTTTGTACTGAGATCTTCCTTGAAATTGATATGAAGTTTGGCTTTTAGCAGTAGATTGAGAGGCAGAGCTTCCACCTGCAACTGCATCAGGTGAAGTAGGAGGAGGAGGAGGATTGAAATGAGATTATCCTTTATCATATTTCCTTTTCTTCTTCATAACTTTCAGCTGATTACTGGAGTACTGCATCCATGGTTATGTAATATGACAATTATGCAATATATAGTATGGTATATCATTTGTATCTTTAACCTTTTCTGGGGGAACTCTCTTCATAGCCTTGCTTCTTGCTTTCCTTTTCCTTACAATGGTTGCAGATGAATCATCAGAGTCAGTCCTAAACTGATCACTGTATGAACTTTGTGGATTATCATACACTGCATCAATCCTTTTGAGATATTCTTTCTGTTGTTGAGACTGAGCAGAAGAAACAGCAGAAATAGCAACAGGAGCAACATCATCAGTAGGAAGTGGAGTAGAAGCAACACTGGCAGAAGGAGCTATGATAGCAGGTTCAGAAACCAAAAGTTCAGAAACAGGAGCAACAACAGCAGTAATAGATGAAACTGGAAAACAACTTCAGAAACAGAAACAGCAAGCTCAGAGATAATTGGGACAACAGATTCAGAGATAAAAACAGCAGGCTTAAGAACAATTGCCTCTGTCATATGCACATCCTCAAAAATTGAAACAGCAATATCAGAACAAACAGAAACATCAACAGCAGCAGTAGGAGCAGTAGCAGTAGGAGAAACAGAAGGAGCACTGTCAACAGCATTGAAGGAATTTATATAAGAACTTATTAAGCTGGGGGCACAACTGGAAATAGGCACAATGGCCTTAGTAAGATCTTCAGTATGCTGGTCTGGAAGACAGCTGAAGTACACATAATCAAAAACTGACAGCAGTGACCTGAGGTCCACTGTAATGATTGCAACTGGAGCTGCTGCAGCATGGACTGAAGTTACTGCAGCAGGCAATCTCTCAACTTCAAAAGGCATCTCCCCCTGCCTAGATTCAGTGAAAACTGGATCAAGGCACCCATTAGAAGGGATTGCTTGAGGAGGAAGAATGGAGGATAGCCTGGTAGACAACTCCTGAATATTTTGCAGAAGTGGAGCCAAAGAGGTCTCCAGCAGTAGTGATAGCCTTGGAGCTATCAGCTCATATAGTTTGTCTGAAATAGCTGGAAGATCTACTAGCTCAAGAGGGACTTGAGTAGAGGTAGGGATAGATGTGGTAGAGAAGAAGGTTAGAGCCGTAGGAGATGTTGTTGGAGGGATTGTGGATGGTGGAAGTGATGGTTGAGATATTGGAATTGTGGAGATGGAAGATAGTGGAATGGAAATGGATGGGGTGAATGATGGTTGAGCAATTATGTCCTGAAGTAACTGTTGATAAGAGGTGGATGATGATGGTGGCTCAAGAGGGGATGAAGGAGAATCATCCATATAGGAATCATCTAGGAGAGTGAATGATGGAATATTATATGATGAGTCAATGCCCATGTGAGGGTAGTGATGTAGTGGATGGATGGAGAGTTCATCAGTGGATGTTGGAGTTGGAGAAGGGATGGAAGTTGGAGATGGGATGGAAAGGGGGGATGAAATTGTGATGGTGGATGAGATTGTTGTTGATGAAACAATAGGTGAAGAGGGAGGAGATGAAGCAGGCAAATCTTCTGCAGGGGCAGAAACCAGAGGGGAAGAGACTGAAGTAGTCCTTGTGCCTGAAGAAGAGATTGCAGAGGGTCTGCTGGGCTTTACAATCTGCCTGTCCCATTTCGCAAATAGGGCACAGGTAAGCCTCTTGGAGGCATTGATGTGCATCCCACTGGAAACAAGCAGGTCAGGGCATCTATTGTGAAGAAACAGCCCTAAAATCATCCCAAAATTAACAAAGTTCTTGTTAATTTTCTTCTTAATCAAATCAAAAAAGACTTCTCCCCAGTTCAGCTGCTTCTTGTCCACCAAGGCACCCATCAAACAGAGCAGATGATACCTAGTGATGGTATCATGAGCTGAGTGTTTTTGCCAACAGCACTTTCCAACTACATCAGCAAGAAATCTGTACTCAACTGAAAGATTCTTCTTAAGCAATTTACTAGGGTTAGCTTCTGAGTGTCCCATCCTCTCAAGCATAAGTGAGAATTCTTCTCTAGAAAGCTCAACAGAATCTTCTCCAGAATTCAATTGATAAACCTCTGTCAAAACAACAGGTTTTAAGGATACCTGAGTTCCTAAGATGGTTCCAACCACTGTGTTCTGATCTAGATTGTGGGCAGTATACACCCATTCCTTTATTTCATTTGCTGCCAATTTGATCCTTGTAGTCATTATGTGAACTAACTATTGGTCCTTGAAAAGTTCCAGAATGTCCTTGAAGATTTGATCGCTGTTATCGAAGGAATCCATGTCGATATCAAAGCCTATATCAAATTTCATTGTTGCCAAGATTGCGACTGAAACTGCCATTGATTCCTGCAAAGAAAATGAACAAACACAAGAGCAAGTGCAAAAAAGTTTGGAGGGAAAGAGAAATTTTGCATAGAGTATGAAAGTGCAAAGGCAGAATGACGGTCGAAAAATGAGTTTTATATTAGGGTTTGACGCAGAAAAGGAAAGATCGTTGAAATCTGTTCGACGATTTGGGCTTCTAAAGGAAACTGAAAGGTCATCAACATCGTCGATCTCCGTTCGACGATATTGTAGAGCATCGAGCTCCGTTCGATGATCGCTGACCTGAAGAAAGATAGTCGAACACTATCTGAGAAGCCCTGAACTCTGGTTGACGATTTCTGCAATCGTCGATCTCCGTTCGACGATCTTGGGGAAAATCGTCAAGCGCAGTTCAGAGACCAGAAAGACCCTATACACTAGAAAGAACATTTTGATTTGCTTAGTCTTGGTCATTTTTAAATTTTTAAAATCTTGGTCTTATTTTAGACTTCCTCCATCTAACATTCCTAACTGATTCATGAAGAATGTATGTTTCTTTTCATCCAATGGTTTGGTGAAAATATCTCTCCTTTGCAAATCAGTGGGGATATATTGAAGTTCAATTTTGTTTTTCTCAACATTATCCCTTAGAAAGTGATGCCTAATTTCTATAAGTTTTGACCTACTATGGAGGACTGGATTTTGTGCTATAGAAATAGCACTGGTATTATCACAAAATATTTTAGACCTCTCTAAGTTGTAGCCATAGTCTAGGAGTTGGTTTTGAATCCACAAGATTTGTGAACAACAACTACCTGCAGCCATATATTTAGCTTCAGCAGTTGAAGTTGACAGAGATTTGTTTCTTGCAAAACTAGGAGACAAGTCTGTCACCAAGAAACTGACAAGTTCCACTGGTGCTTTTCCTGTCTATTCTGCATCCAGCATAATCAGCATCTGAAAATCCAGTTAAGTCAAATGCTAAATCGTTTGGATATCAGAGACCTAGATTTGGACAACTTTTTACATACCTAAGAATCCTTTTTACTAAGGTTAAGTGTGACTCTCTAGGGCTCACTTGGAATCTAGCACATATGCATGTAGCAAACATTATGTCAGGTCTAATAGCTGTAAGGTACAATAAAGAGCCAATCATTGCTCTATATGTGGTCTGATCACAGTTTTCCCATGTTCATCAGCATCTAATACAGCATAGTGGGCATAGGTGTTTTTCATACATGATGCTTCAGACATACCAAATTTCTTAACCAATTCTTTTGCACACTTGGTTTGAGAAATAAATATGCCTTCAGCATGTTGTTTGATTTGCAATCCTAGAAAGAAGGATAACTCACCCATGCTACTCATTTCAAATTTAGAATGCATTAGGTTAGAAAACCTTCTGCACAAATTTGAATCAGTAGAACCAAATATAATATCATCTACATAAATTTGTACTAGTAGGGTATGAGACTTATGAGTTCTAATAATAAGAGTTTGGTCTACTCTACCCCTCATAAAATCATTTTTCAGAAGAAAGCATGCTAGGGTCTCATACCATGCTCTAGGAGCTTGCTTTAGACCATATAATGCTTTATGCATTTGAAACATAATCAGGATGAGTTGAAGAGATAAAACCTGGGGGTTGTCTGACATAGACTTCTTCTTTGATATCTCCATTGAGAAAAGCACTCTTTACATCCATCTGGTATACTTTGAATCATTTGTGTGCTGCATATGCTAAGAAGATTCTTATGGCCTCTAACCTTGCAACTAGTGCAAAGGTCTGGTCATAATCTATCCCTTCTTCTTGAGAGTACCCTTGAGCAACTAGCCTTGCCTTGTTCCTTACAATGACTTCTTGATCATCCAATTTATTTCTGAACACCCACTTTGTTCCAACAATGGAGTGATCCTTTGGCCTTGGTACTAGTTCCCAAACTTTTTTCCTTTCAAATTGATGCAACTCCTCTTGCATTGCAATGATCCAGTGTGGATCTTGCTCTGCATCTTGAATGGATTGAGGTTCATTTTGAGAGAGAAAGCAAGTGTGCATCAGGTTTTGGTTGACCTGATTTCTGTTTGCACACCAGCTGAGATGTCTCCAATCACTTGGGAGATTGGATGGTCTCTTGATGTTACTAAATCAACAGGAGATGTTGATTGTTCACCAACCCTGTGTTGCTGTTTCCTCTTGTGGTACAACAACTGGCTTCAAGAAGATTCTCTTCAAGATGTTTAATGTCTTCTTCATCTTCGCTGCTTTCATCTTTTTGAATAATTTGTAACCTGTCCAAGTCTTCAGCAAGAGAGTGTACCTGCAAAGGTTCTATGGTAGAAGTATTCTTCTCCTTGAAAGACATGTTAGATTCATCAAAAGATATATGAACAGATTCTTCAATTTTGAGAGTAGATTTTTATATACCCTATAAGCTTTACTGATCATGGAGTATCCCAGAAACACTCCTTCATCTGCTTTAGCTTGAAATTTTGCTAAGTATTTCTTGTCATTATTTATGAATGTAGCAAATACAACCAAAGATTTTTGAATTAATCTACTTTCGATTTCTTCCCTTTGAGTAATTCATAGGGAGTCTTGCCTTCAGTTTATGTATTAAACTTCTATTTAACACATAGTTGGAGGTGTTCACTGCCTCTGCCCAAAAGGATAGAGGAAGGTGAGCATCTGACAACAATGTTGTAGCAGATTCAATAAGGGTTCTATTTTTCCTTTCAGCTACCCCATTTTGTTGAGGAGTTCTAGGAGCTGAGAAAGTGTGCCTGATCCCTTCACTCTGACAGAACTCTTGAATAAGAAAGAATCAAACTCTGTCCCATGATCACTTCTGATCAGGGTAATGTGAGTATTGAACTCACTCTGTATGCATTTGAGAAACTCTGTCAAACACTTAAAGTTATCAGACTTCTTCCTCAGAAAGAACACCCAGGTGAATGTAGAGAAGTCATCTACAACTACTAAAGTACAAGATTTTCCCTCCTAAGCTTTGTACTGTAATGGGTCCAAAGAGATCCATGTGTAACAGATACAAAATCCTAGGTGAATCACTCTATTAAGTGACTTGAAACTATTTTTGGTTTGCTTGCCTAATTGACAAGCACTGCAAAGTCCTTCTTCTTGTAGGGGCCAAAGGTAGTCCTCTGACAAGGTTGTCCTTGGATAGCCTACCAATGGTTCTAAGGTTTATATGCCCTAGTCTCTTATGCCATAATTCATTAGGTCTACAAATAGAATTGAATAAAACATATATCTACCTTGGTTGAAAGAAAATCTATAAGATAGATGTTACCTTTCCTTTTACCTGTCAACACAGTTGTGTTGTCCTCTGATTTGATCTTGCATGAGGATTTGCTGAAAGTCACTTGATAGCCTTCATCACACAGTTGACTGATACTGATCAAGTTGTGCTTCAGTCCTTCTACATAGGCTACTTTCTTAGAGGTGACTGTGCCAATCTGGACATCACCATATCCTTTTGTTAATCAAAGTTTGAATCACCAAATATTACTTTGGGTCCAAGCTTGGCTTTGAAGGATGTGAAATTGTCCTTGTTTCCTGTCATGTGCTTGGAGCACCCACAATCCAGATACTATTATTGGTTTGATGTTGGATAGGTCTTCATCTGCACATAAAACAATTTACTTGTTTTTGACCCAGGTTACCTTGGGCCTAGGTTGATAACCTTTGAATTCAGAAATAAAAGACATCTCTGGTTACTCTTATAGCCTTCAGGATGATATCTCCTGGGAGGTATTATCCATTCAGTATAGGGTTAAACTATTGAGATGTAGGACCTCTAGGATTTAAGTTTGATTTGCCTTTGAAAAAGTTTACAGAACTCTGAGCTCTATTCGACGATCGCTGAGCTGAGTTCGACGATCTTGGGTCAGATCGTCGAGCTCCGTTCGAAGATCGACCATCCCAGAGTTCAGGGTTCAGATCAGTCGAAGTTTACCAAGGTAATGTAATCGGCAAAAAGTCGGCGATTTAAGGGCGAAAAGTTCGAGATGCTCTAGGATTTCGTATGAGCTACGCATGTCTTCTCCAGCTACCTTTACAATCATGCGGA
>JBBWWR010000078.1:0-144354 GCA_039583875.1 Platanthera guangdongensis
TGTGCATCATCGTATATACATCAAAAGAACACATGAATATCCACTTAGGAATGAAAATACACGTGTTTGAGGAACATGCGTGTTCCTATAATTATTTTTTGCAATTTTGTTTCGTCGCTTAACGATGTTTTATACAACTATAGGTGACCAGAAGTGGTGCAGGGCCGTCAGAACACCCAGTTTCTGAGGTTGGTAGTGCACTGAATGATGCTCCTGCAACACCTCCCTTGGCTGAAACCATACGATTGGTTGCCGAAGCAGTGTTTGTCATGATCAATGTGCAGCCTGCCAGGCAAATGTAGTAGCCCGCTCCTACGATGGAGCAGGTACCGCTTCAAAGGGGTGAACCGAGAAGAGTGGAGAAGGTAGTGGTGGAGCCTTTGGTGCCGAGGAGAGCAACTAAAAGGCAGCTCAAGCACGTTATGATGTTTAATCCTCCTGTGTTCTCGGGGTTGTGAACCCTATCTCAAGCTGAAGACTGGCTCTCCCGAGTGAAGAGTGTGCTGACAGCTACTGAAACGGAGGAGTGGTAGATGACCACTATAGCTACGTTCCTTTTGGACAGTGATGCTAGATTGTGGTGGGAAGGCTTGGAGCTACATCACTTGAGGGGTCGGCAAATTATGGACGTCTCGATGGAGGAGTTCTCGAGACTGTTCTTGGCAAGGTACCTCCCTTCGGCTCAGAGGATAGCATTGGAGAATGAGTTCCTGAAATTGGTGCAAGGGGAGAGTAGCGTGGATGAGTATCTCCATGAGTTTACTCGATTGGGTCGGTACGCTAGCTCCACATTCAAGGATGAGGAGCGCAAGATGAACCGTTTCTACGAAGGTCTGAGAGATGATTTGAGGCTACTGCTCTCGGGGCCGATGAAGCAGGGCTTCTTGACCCTGGTCAACACGACCCGATCTTTGGAGAAGGACTTGAAGAATGTATAAGTGAAGAAAAGCTTTGATGAGAAGAGGACAGAGTTCAAGGTGTCGGCTAATGTGAAGTCTGGGTATCGCAAGTTCAACAAGAAGGCTAGGACTTCAGATCCAGCTCCCTCTTCTGGTGCTTCTGGGGTGACTACGGGTCGAACCCCGGGCATATGTTTTGCTTGTGGAAAGCCGGGGCACTTTGCCCGGGACTGCTGGAGCGGACGTCCCAAGTCCGAGAGGAAGCCGGGAGCAACGTACGAGGAAAAGGGCAAGGCGGTGGAGTCAACTGCGTCCCATTATGCTCCGGCTCAACCAAGAGTTTATAATCTTGGCCAACATGAGGCCATTAAGCAAGTGGATATGGTGACATGTACGGTTTAAATTTATAGCAAGTTAATTTTGAAATACTTGTTATGTGTGTGTTACCTTACCACTGCTTGTATAGGATTTGTTTTGATTTGTAAGAATCCGGCGAGAGCACTCTTTGATACGAGAGCGTCACACTCCTTTTTGTCCGAAGGATTCATATCGCGCATCGGAGTACCCACTTCGATGGCAAAGGACAAACTGGATGTGTGGTTGTCGAATGAGTGTTCAATGCACGCTGATAGAGTCTGCGGCACGAAGATTCGTATTGGGAGTCAGGAGTTCCATTTGCTAGCATCGTTACTGCCACTGGTGGAGTTCGACGTGATATTTGGTATGGACTGGCTCTCGGAGCAGCAAGCTTTTATTGATTGTGGTCGCAAGGAAGTCAAGTTGGGAACAGGTCGTGAGATGACTTTTACGGGCTTGAAAGGGTCGAGCAAGACGTTGATGTCTACTCTTCAGGTGGTGAAGGCGGTTCGTGCTGGTGCAAAGCTATTCTTTACGCTAGTGGAGGTTGCAAATCCTAAGCCTTCATTGGATAGTACTTTAGTGGTAGTTGAGTACCCTGATGTATTCCCTGTCGATCTTCCTGGAGCCCCGCGTCAACGGGAAATTGATTTCACGATTGAGCTAGTGTCAGGTGCGAAACCTGTGCCACGATCTCTGTATCGGCTAGCGCCTAAGGAAATGGCGGAGCTGGAGGTGCAACTGCAAGAGTTGTTGGAGCAAGGGTATGTGTATCCAAGTTCTTTGTCGTGGAGCGCACCGGTCCTATTTGTTAAGAAGAAGGACGGGAGCTTGAGACTTCGTATTGACTATCGAGAGCTGAACAAGCTAACGGAAAAGAACAAGTACTCGATCCCAAGGATTGATGATCTATTTGATCAGTTTGTCAGGTCGACGGTGTACTCAAAGTTGGACCTCAAGTCCAGTTACTATCAGCTGAGAATAAGGGAGAGTGATATCCCTAAGACAGCGTTCAGTACGAGATACGAGCATTACGAGTTTACGGTCATGCCGTTTGGGTTGACTAATGCGTCGTCGGTGTTCATGGATTTGATGAACAGGATTTTCCAGGAGTACTTGGACCATTTTATGATCGTCTTCATCAACGATATATTGGTGCACTCGCAAAATGAGGAGGATCACTTCAAGCATCTACATTTAGATTTGGAGACGCTGAAGAGGAATCAGCTGTACGCCAAGTTCTCCAAATGTGAGTTTTGGTTGTCTTCGGTGGTGTTCCTTGGTCATATAGTGAGTGGGGAGGGCATTGCGGTGAATCTTGCGAAGATTGTTGCGATACGAGAGTGGCATATGCTTTCTACGGTAGTGGAAGTCCATAGTTTTCTAGGGCTGGCCGGCTACTATAGGCGCTTCGTGGAGAACTTGTCGCTGATAGCATCACCCCTCACGACGTTGACGAGGAAAGAGTAGAAGTTCGTTTGGACACCGGAGTGCACGCGAGCTTTTGAGGAGTTGAAGTGTCGGTTGACCACGGCGCCGGTTCTTAGTTCGCCGAGTGGGACCGAAGGTTTTGAGATTTGCAGTGATGCTTCGGGCAGTGGTTTGGGTTGCATGCTACTGCAGCATGGAAGCGTTATAGCGTATGGCTCGAGACAGCTGAAAGTGCACGAGAGAAATTATCCGGTCCACGACTTGGGGTTAGCGGCCATGATTTTTGCCTTGAAGATGTGGAGACACTACTTGTATGGGGTGAAGGTCGACATCTATACCGACCATAAGAGCCTAAAATATTTGTTGGATCAGAAAGATCTGAACATGCGGCAGCGTAGATGGATGGAGTTCCTGGGGGACTATACTTTCAAGATCCATTACGTGCCAGGGAAAGACAATGCGGTGGCGGACGCATTGAGTCGTCGGGCCCCAGCTCAAGCCAATTGGTTGTCGTTCCATGACGAGCACTTGGTTCGGGAGTTGGAGGCGTTGGAGATCTCTTGTGTAGACAAGCAGTCGAGTGCTGAAGCGCTATTGAACTGGATGGAAGTTCAATATGACCTGGCTGATCGGATTCGGCAGGCTTTGGATGTGGATAGTAGTATGAAGCAACTCATGATAGAGGCTTTGGATGGGTCAAATTCCCAATATGAGGTTGTGGATGGATTGCTTTGGAAAGACGGTCGTCTGTGCGTCTCAAATGTGGGCACTTTGCGGGTGGAATTGTTATACGAGGCGCATCATACTAAGTACACAATTCACCCAGGGAGCACGAAGATGTACCACGATATGAAGAAATTACTCTGGTGGTCAGGAATGAAGAAGGATGTGGCAATGTACGTGGCGAAGTGTCAAACATGCGCGTTGGTGAAAGCGGAGTGCCAAAAACCGGGAGGATTCTTGAAGTCCTTGTCTATTCCGGAGTGGAAGTTTGATGACATTACTATGGATTTTGTGCACGGGTTGCCAAGGTCGCAGAAGGGGAACGACGTCATTTGGGTGGTCGTAGATCGTCTAACGAAGGTGTCACACTTCATTCCGCATAGGAAGGATGATCCGGTTGAGAAATTGGCAAAGCTGTATGTGGATAATATTGTGTGGCTTCATGGTGTGCCCCACAGCATCGTGAGTGACCGAGATGGGCGGTTCACGTCCAACGATTGGAGGCTGGTGCAGCAGATGTTGGGAACAAAGCTGAGTTTCAGCACAGCCTTTCATCCGCATACGGATGGGCAAACTGAGAGGGTCAATAGGATAATGGAAGACATGCTTCGCATGTGTGTCCTGGATTTCGGGAAGCAGTGGGAAGATCACTTATACTTGGTGGAGTTCGCGTATAATAATAGCTACCAAGCGAGCATACAAATGGCGCCCTTCGAGGCTCTTTATAGTATAAGATGTCGCACGTCGTTGTCTTGGTTGGAAATGGGTGAGTCAAAGCTGTACAGATGCCAGGAGGTGGAAGATGCTACATCTTTGGTTCGAACGATACGAGAGATGTTGCTAATCACTCAGGACCGCCATGCTAAGTACTATAATGTCAAGCACAGGAACGTGGAGTTCGCTATTGGCGACTGGGTGTACTTGAAGATCAAGCCTTTCAAGGGTGTCTCGCGGGTGCGGCGCTTGAAGAAGCTAAGCCCAAGTTACCTTGGACCGTTTGAGGTTCTGGAGCGGATTGGTGAAGCAGCATATCGGTTGAAGCTATCAGTGGAGCTTAGTGGTCTATACGATGTATTCCATATATCGGTGTTACGAAAGGCGGTGCAAGAGCCTTTATAAGTGATTGCAGTCGACCAAGTGTCGGTCGGTAATGGGTTGACGACAAAGGTCAAGCCTATACGCATTGAGGACTCGGAAGTCAAGCAGCTACGCAATAAAGAGATCAGGATGGTCAAGGTCCGTTGGGATAATTGCAGTCGGGAAGAGCTCTCTTGGGAACGAGAGCAGACCATGCTTGAGGAGTACCCGGAGTTATTCCACTCAGGTACCGTTTAAGTTCTGTTTTATCTTTCCTTTATGTAATTTCGGGGACAAAATTCTTTTAAGAGGGAGAGAGTTGTAACACCCCGAAACTCAAAAGAGTGACAAGATGCGTTTTGAGCCAAGTTTGGAATTTGGCAGGGGGCACACGGCCTGGGACACGGGCGTGTCCCAGGGTGTGTCGTGCTAGGGTCGACGATCTGGCCGCGTGGTCGACGAATTTTGGAGTCGACGATCGTCGAGCAGCGAACACGGCCTAGGACACGGGCGTGTCACAGGCCGTGTCTATTGAAGCCAAAATTGACCTCAACGGGAGTTCAAAAACAGGGGTGCAGCCAACACCTACTTCTCTCGAGCCCCGACCCTCGACTAGTTGCAAAGGACCTAAGACTGACCCAAATCCTCAGTAGGGGGGTCCCACCTCTCACCCGGAAGATCTCTGAGAGCTTCCCCTCCAAAGCCAAAAGCTGGGCTAGGAGCTCCTCAGAAAACACTAGAGATTTGGAGGATAATGAGAACTTGCTTTCTAAGGAGCCCTTATGAGTCTATTTATAGCCTTTTGATGACCTGAGATTACTGAAATACTCTTGGATGACCTGCCAATAGCCAAATCCTGCTGTTTGTAAAGTATTAAATGCATCCCCTAGGGGTATATGGGTAATTTTACCTGAGGGTAATTAGGTAATTTTACCCCGGGCCCTGGGTCCCACTCGGCGAGAACCCTGAGACGAGAACCATCCCGCCTCCACTCAACGCCTTCTCGCCCGCTCCTGGGACTTGACGGGTCTTGGCCGAGGCCTGGTGCGAATAATCTCGCCCGCCTATGGGCGGGAGCTCCTCCAAGGCTTGGCGCAAGCAATCTCGCCCCCCTATGAGCGGGAGCTCCTCCAAGGCTTGGCGCAAGCGATCTCGCCCACCTATGAGCGGGAGCTCCTCCAAGGCGGGAGCTCTTCCAGTCTGAAGCCCGAAGCTAGTCCAATCCTGACTATTGGTGCCTCCGGGTCCCACTCAGCGAATATGGGGTTGTACAGTGTCCTTCTCGGGTGGTTGGCCGATTTTATTCAAGGGTGAAACACGGCTTGGAAGCCCAGGCATGTTCGGTGGTGACACGGCCGTGTCAATTGGGTCACGGGCGTGTCCAAGACCCGTGTGCTTCTCGGGTTACTATTGGTCCTATGTCGATGGAGGAACACGGCCGGGAACATGGTTGTGTACTGGTTAACACGGGCGTGTCAGGATCGACGCGGGTGTGTCGTATACCCGTGTACTTTTCGAGACGCGTCAGTTTCGACTGCGAATGGGAAACACGGCCTTGGACACGGGCGTGTCACAGGCCGTGTTCGGCCCAGATTTTGCATTTCAAGCTCGGATCGTGGCCGTTCGTTTTATTACTTCGGGATCCGACAGCTGGGGGTTGTTCTTGATGGGATATACCCGGGATTAGGGCTTCAAATCCCTCATTTCTTTTACTTGTTCTCTTTCTAAGATCTAGAGAGAGGGGAGAGCAAGGAGGAAGAAGGAAGGCAAGATCCGGTCACCGACGGAGCTTCGGAGCTCTAAATCGCGAGCCGACTTCGGATCTACGGAGGCAAGGAGAGTGCAGTGCTTTCATCTGCATACATTTCCATGGTGCCGAGGAAAAATGCTAAGGTAACGATCCTCTACTTGAGCATGTGAAGCTCTCTTTTCCTTTGCATAGGAAGCCCGCTCTCGCGAGTTTGCGTGAGTTTGAGGCGTTCCTTCGGGTAGACATGAATAGTCCACGTTGTGTATATGTAGAGTCCGTAATCAAGAACGGATATAGTTATGATGTGTGAAGCCTACCCGTACAAGTTGGTCTGGATCGGTGATGTTGCATTGCATGAATGGCCGGAGATTGCAACAGGGAGCCTTGAGGATTAACTCCAAGGTGCACCCGGAAAACTGGGCAGATGCGTGATTCTGCCAACATGGTGGCCTGAGAGCCAACTTGAACATAACCGGGTTATGTGAAGTGTGTGATGAAATGGGACTCGGGGAAGCTTGACCAGCGCAGACGGCTTAAGTTGACGTTGCGGTGTGAGTAACGGGTTAGGCGAAATCGTACCCGATCTATATGGTTCGGTTAGAGAGGCCTAAAGTGCGTGGTACTCGTCGTTGGCATAGATAGAGGGTCTTAGGCAGTGGCTAGAAAGACCAAATGCTCACGAGTTATTACCGTCCAAGGGGCGGTGGTGAGTCAGCGGACTTGGACTGTGCTCACCAAGAATGTGTCCTGAGTGCACGGGGTGTGTGGCCGTGTGTGCCTACGTCTGTGATGAAATATTTATTCACTATACTGTTTGGTTATGCTAACAAAGTGCAGGGAAGGAGCATCGTCGCCCCGAGTTTGGGGGCGGGATCGTTATAATTTGGTCAGCATAACTGACTTTTGCTTTTGTTTGCCACCGTTGCGGTGGATTGTTGCTTGCAGGTGCTGCGGAGCCGGGCGGTAAATAGCGGGCTAAAGCCCAAGTTGCTGAGTCGGCCCTCGAAGGTCTAAATTGAGTGTTTACTTGCTTTATTCATGTGTGACCGACCTGCGTGTCGAAGTTTGGAAAACATGTTATTTGAGGAAACTATTGTAAGGCCATAAGGTCATGGTACTTGTGTATTGTACTTTATTCCTATTGTTTTGAGTAGTGAACATTCATGCATGTGGCCGGGTTCTTTAATTTGCAACTTTTAATAATTACTTCTGCTAGAATGACTCGGTGTAGGACGTTAGTTATTAGTTGGATGGTTTCTATTGAGTAACCGCCCGGTCTGTCTGTGGTATATGGCGTCGGGCCCCGACCGGACCTACTACTATATGTTATGCGACGGATAGGGGGTGTTACAACCTGGTTGCGCCCTCACCGCGGCGGGCTGCGCCCTTGGAGGAGGGCACCACTTATATTTAAATAGTAATATAATATTTAATTATATTTAAAAAATATTTTTAAATTTTTAATAATATTTAATTATATTTTAAAACGCCTAAGTTAGGCGGTGATTTAATCCCGCCTAAGTGCGGGATTGAATCCCGCCTAACTTAGGCGGGATTAATCTCGCCTGAGATTGTATTAATTTCAGGCTGGATTTAGTCACACACAGCCAGTTTTGTTTGGATTTTTGGGTATATATAGATTTGTCATCTCCCTAAAGATGTAATGTTGTGATTGCAGGCACAAAACTATTGGGTCGGTGGGTTTGCTAGGCTGCGGGCGTGTAACAGCCCAAATTTCGGAAACAGGCATTTTTGGGTGACACGGCCTGGGACACGGGCGTGTCCCAGGGCGTGTCAGCTGACACGGCCTGCGACACGGGCGTGTCGCAGGGCGTGTCAAGGTTGTGTCGATGATCGGCCTTTGTCTCGACGATTTTTCTCTCGACGATGCGTCGAGAGGAGGCACACGGCCCAGGACACGGGCGTGTCCAAGGCCGTGTCGTGTACTCGACGATTTGTTCTCACCGATCGTCGAGTGTCGAGACGTGAGTGTTGAGTGTTGAACACGGCCTGTGACACGGGCGTGTCACAGGGCGTGTCAAATCAGGTCGACGAACTCAGCCCGCCGAAGGTTTCGACAGGGCGTGTCTTTGTGCCGTGTCTGGGCACACGGCCTGGGACACGGGCGTGTCACAGGCCGTGTGAAGTCTCGGGATGATTTGGGATTTTTTTCACCCAGGTACACGGCCACAGACACGGGCGTGTTTGAAGGCGTGTTGGTGACACGGCCCATGACACGGGCGTGTCCCATGGGCGTGTCACTAGTTTGGATAAGTCGGTTGACCACCGCTTGAGGCACATGGCCTGGCACACGGCCGTGTCGGGTCAAAATCTGTGTTTTTGGCAGAATCGTGGTCGTCCATTCCTTCAGTTTGGATCCAAGAGCTGAAGCTTCTTCCTCTTTTTCTTAAAGGCCGAACTCAGAGAAATGATTCTCATTTCCTTGGCCTTGAACTTTCTTCAAGTTAAGAGAGAAAGAGTGTAACAGCCCAAAGTGCAGAAACAGGAATTTTTGGGTGACACGGCCTGGGACACGGGCGTGTCCCAGGGCGTGTCAGTTGACACGGCCTGCGACACGGGCGTGTCACAGGGCGTGTCGAGGTTGTGTCGACGATTGGGCTTTGTCTCGACGATTTTTGCTCTCGACGATCCGTCGAGAGGAGGCACACTGCCCAGGACACGGGCGTGTCCAAGGCCGTGTCGCATTCTCGACGATTTTTCTCGACGATCGTCGAGTGTCGAGAAGTGAGTGTCGAGTGTTGAACACGGCCTGTGACACGGGCGTGTCACAGGGCGTGTCAAATCAGGCGACGAACTCAGCCCGCCGAGGTTTCGACAGGGCGTGTCTTTGTGTCGTGTCTGGGCACACGGCCTGGGACACGGGCGTGTCACAGGCCGTGTGAAGTCTCGGGATGATTTGGGATTTTTTTTCCCCAGGTACACGGCCACAGACACGGGCGTGTCTGAAGGCGTGTTGGTGACACGGCCCATGATATGGGCGTGTCCCGTGGGTGTGTCACTAGTTTGGATAAGTCGGTTGACCACCACTTGAGGCACACGGCCGGGCACACGGCCGTGTTCAAGGCCGTGTCGGGTCAAAAACTGTGTTTTTGGCAGAATCGTGGCCGTCCATTCCTTCAGTCTGGATCCAAGGGCTGAAGCTTCTTCTTCTTTTTCCTTAAGGGCCGAAATCAGAAGATGATTGCTCACTTTGCTTTGGCCTTCATCTTTCTTCAAGAGAGAGAAAGAGAGAGAAAAAGGAGGAGGAAGAAGAAAGGGGGCTGCTGCTGGTGGTGCTGCGGTTTGCCGACGAGAGATCCGAAGCCAGCGTTGAGGAGGAAACGCTCTTGCGAGTCTTGCAAGCTAGCTTGGAGGTCATGGCACCGAAGCGATCGTCAAGGGTAACGACTTTTCTTCCTAGCCATGTGAAGGCTTCCGTTTTGGCATATCTTTTGATTCCCCCACCAAGAGGTGGCTGCTTTTGGGAGTCATTTGGGTGATTCTTGAAATCCCCTTTTGTTGTGCATATAGATCCGAAAATGGAGTACGGAATAGGCATGCTGTGTGAAGCCCATCTGGACAGGTTGGTCTGGATTGGTGATGTTGCATACGAACCGGAGAAGACTCCGTGATAACGTGTAGTGTACGGAGTCTACGGGTTATACCTGCGAAAAGGAGTAACAGGAAGTACTGGGGTGGTAGCCCAGGAAAATAGCCATGTGATGGTTTTGGGTCCAACCTGTGAATGAGACACAGGTAGTACTGGTGGGACAAGGAAAGGCCCTTTTGTGATGCTTGATGTCATAGGGTGTCCACCTGTGAAGCGAGTCACAGGAAGTACTGGTGTGCCCAGGAAAGACCCCTGACATTTGTGCTTGTGCGGTGTCCACCTGTGGAGAGAGTCACAGGAAGTACTGGTGTGCCCAGGAAAGACCCGCTGTTGCTGTGAGGAAATGGGTATAGTGAAATACCTAGGCTTGAATGCCAAGAACAGGATTGGTGAGACCGACCCGCGCCTTTGATATAGCCATGAGTACGTTGTACTCAGAGAAGGCAAGGCGATTTGAGCAACGGGGGGTGGAGGATCCGACCTGCGCTATGTCCGTCCGACGTGAGACCAAAAAGTGCGGTCTGTTGGAGCGCATAGCAAGAGTCTTCGGCCTGCACGCCATGACACAATGGGGGCTACGGGCCATCCCGGTGTCCGAGGACTAACTCCGGCTGCACGCCATGGAGTAAATGCTCAAGAGATTTACCGTTGGGTGATAACCCTGATACGGTGGTGGGCAAGAGGTTGCCAGAACACCAAGAATGTGCCCTGAGTGCATGGACCGTTGGGCCGGGTGGCGAACGGTTGTGATGGCTTGTGTGCGTGAAAGCACCTTTTGATGATATAGCTTGCCATACTTGTAATATGATATGCCTGCAGGGAAAAATACCGCTGTCCCGAGAGAAGGGTTAGGGTCGTTATAATTTGGTCAGCTGAACGCTGACCGTTGCTTTTGTTTGCCACCGGTGGGTGGATTGTCCTTGCACAGGTGTTGGAGAGCCGAGCGGGACGCATAGAGGTTGATGCTCCTGCTGGTGTTGCTGCTGCTGCTGTTAGCCCTCGAAGGCTCAATATGTTCTTTTGAATGTTTTCTTTTATTGTGGCCGGCTTGTGCGCCAATCTGTTTTAGGCCACTGTGTGAAAGCCATGTAAGGCCATAAGGCCAACTCTTTTGACATGTTGTAAGACATTCCTATATATATAAAATGTGGAGTTTTATGTTTGGACAGTCATGAGGAGTTCAAGTAGTTTAGGCTTTCGCTAGAATGCTTGTGATAGGTGCGATGCGCTACTCTGGTATCATCCTGTACCTTCACCGACTGTTTTGTGGTATATCCTGTGGGGCCCCGGCCGGACCTTCTAGAATATATCATATGAACGGATGGGGTTGTTACATTTTTGGTATCGGTTGTCTTGGTCTTTCCCTCTCGAAGTCGTGGCCGACTTCTTTTGTGGGGTGGCGAGCACGTGTTTGTGCACCCCAAAGTCTACGATTGAACTCCTGAATGTCCATGATAGGAATGCATTTTGTATGTGTGAGGAACCCGCGTGTTCCTATTTTGTGTTGTTTGCTTGGGAACGACCGCTAATGTATGTGTCTTGTCCACCTTTAGGTGACACGGAGTGGAGCTGGGCCGTCTGAGCCCCAGCGTTCTGATGAAAGTACGGCACCAGCCGCGGTGCCTACACCTCCACCGTCTGCGGAGCATGTCCGTTTAGTTGCGGAGGCCTTATTTACCATGATCCAAGGCCAGCCCCTTAGGCAGGAGCAAGCGGTTGTGAGGCCAGAACAGGTGGCGGCAAGGCCTGAACCTGTCGTGGATGTGGTTCCTCGAGCGGCTGAGAAGTAGCTAACGCGGTTTATGAGCTTCCATCCGCCTACGTTCTCGGGAGCGGGAACCCCGACGCAGGCTGAGGATTGGTTAGCGCGCGTCAAGCGAGTGATGACGGCGATAGGAACGGCGGAGCATCAGAAAGTTACCTTGGCCACCTTCTTGCTTGAAGGAGAAGCGCGTTTATGGTGGGATGAGATGGAGTTGCATCATTTGGCGGGTCGTCCGTTAACCCAAGTGTCGATGGAAGAATTCTCCCGGCTCTTCCTTGCGAAGCACCTTCCTGTGGCTCAACGGATAGCCATGGAAAATGAATTCCAACGGTTAACTCAAGGTGATGGCAGTGTTGACGCGTACCTGCATGAGTTTACTCGCTTGGGGCGGTATGCGGGTTCGATCTTTGCGGATGAACAGAGGAAGACTAATCGGTTCTATGAAGGACTGAGGGACGAGCTGAGGTTCCTTGTGTCCAGTTCTGTGAACCAAGGTTTCCAAGCGTTGGTTGACACCGCGACCGCGTTGGAAAAGGACATGAAGAGGGTGCAAGGGAAGAGAGCTTTGGCTGTGTCGCAACCGGAGTGGAAGGCGCCCCGATCGGGAAAATCGTTTTATAAGAAGAGATGGGGTAAGAAGTCCAAGCCTAGTGGACCAGCTCCTTCATCAGTTGCAACGGGAGCAACATCAGGGGCAACCTCCAAGCCAGAAACTCGTACCTGCTTCAATTGTGGTAGGATGGGGCATATTGCGCGAGATTGTCGGATGCCGCCAAAGAGTGAAAAGAAGGCGGGAGCATCTTATGCGGAAAAAGGAAAGGCGGTGGTGGATTCCTCTGCCTCGCAGGCGCAACCCCGAGTCTACAATCTTGGCCTGCAAGAGGCCATCAAACAGAGTGACTTTGTCACAGCTATGAGTTAGTTTTGCATATGCGATTATTTGTATGCTTAGATTAGTACCCCTATGTTTGTGGTTTGTGTGTGTGACATGTTTGTCATAGGCTTTGTGATGATTCGGGACACGCTGGCGCGAGCACTGTTTGACACAGGGGCATCGCATTCGTTTCTGTCTCGTGAGTTTCTTACGCGGCTTGGGATACCCAGTCGTGCAAAGACAGATAGCGTCAGAGTGGTGTTCCCGAACGGTTGTTGGATGCTTGCGGATCAAGCTTGCGATGTGGCAGTTCAGTTAGGAAGTCGGGATTTTTGTTTAACCGCATTTGTTTTGCCAATATCGGAATTCGATGTGATTTTTGGGATGGATTGGCTTGCGGAGCAGCATGCTATGATTGATTGTCAGTCCAAAGAAATCACGTTGGGCCAGAATACCGAACAGGAGACCAAGTTCGCGGGTATGCGAGGAGTAGGCGGGACGTTGATGTCTGCACTCCAGGTAGTCAAAGCTGTTCGGAAGGGTGCGGAGTGTTACTTTGCACTAATTCAGGCTGTTGAGCCTAAGGCCACTTTGTGTGAGGTTCCGATTGTGGCAGAATTTACGGATGTGTTTCCCACGGATCTCCCTGGGCTACCACCCCAGCGGGAGATTGACTTCACGATCGAGTTGGTGCCAGGTGCGAAACCCGTGGCCCGCTCGCCATATCGCGTTGCGCCTAAAGAGATGGCTGAGTTGAAGGTTCAACTACAAGAAATGCTAGAGCAAGGTTATATCCGCCCAAGTATGTCACCTTGGAGCGCGCCTGTGCTTTTTGTAAAGAAGAAAGATGGTGGGTTACGGTTGTGTATCGATTACCGTGAACTGAATAAGCTGACCGAGAAGAATAAGTACATATACCTCGGATTGATGAATTATTTGATCAGCTAGTTGGCTCGACCGTCTATTCTAAGTTGGACCTGAAGTCTGGTTATTACCAGTTAAGAATTAGGGAAGGTGACATTCCCAAAACCGCATTTGGAACGCGTTATGGGCACTATGAGTTCACAGTCATGCCCTTTGGATTGTGCAATGCGCCTTCGGTGTTTATGGATTTGATGCACCGTATTTTCCGTGAGTACCTGGATCTGTTTGTGATCGTGTTCATTGATGACATCCTGGTGTACTCGAAGTCTAAAGCTGAGCATGAGATTCATTTGCGGTTGGTGCTAAACACGTTGAGGCAAAATCAGCTATATGCCAAGTTCTCGAAGTGCGAGTTTTGGCTATCGTCAGTGGCATTTTTGGGTCATGTGGTGAGTGGAGCGGGCATTGCAGTGGATCCAGCGAAGATAAGAGCCATACAAGATTGGCCAATATTGTCTTCCGTGGCCGAGGTCAGGAGTTTCCTTGGACTTGCAGGCTACTATAGAAGATTTGTGGAGAACTTCTCGCGGATCGCTTTGCCGCTAACCACACTGACACGAAAAGATCAAAAGTTCGTTTGGACGCCAGAGTGCGCACGAGCTTTTGAAGAGCTGAAGGTTCGGTTGACCACGGCGCCGGTGTTGTCTTCGCCCAGTGGAACCGATGGATTTGTGATTTATAGTGATGCCTCAGGAAGCGGCTTAGGCTGCGTTCTTCTGCAGAATGGAAAAGTGATTGCTTATGGCTCACGCCAATTGAAGTTGCACGAGCGAAATTATCCCGTCCATGATTTGGAACTAGCGGCGGTGATTTTTGCACTCAAGTTGTGGCGACACTACCGTTATGGCGTGAAGGTAGAGATCTATACTGATCATAAGAGCCTAAAGTATCTATTGGAGCAGAAAGACTTGAATATGTGACAACGAAGGTGGTTGGAGTTCCTTGGGGACTACACTTTCGAGATTCACTATACACCCGGGAAGGGGAACGTTGTCGCGGATGCCTTGAGTCGGCGGGTTCCGGCTAGAGCGAATTGGTTGCAAAGGCATGATGAACGTCTTATCCAGGAGTTGGAAGCATTGGAGATCTATTGTGTTGACAAGAATTCCACTGCCACTGCATGTTTGAACTGGACCGAGGTGCAATGTGACCTTACGGACCGAGTTCGACGGGCAACGGAGTTGGATGAAGATCTCTTACGCTATGTGAATGAAGGGCCAGAGGGCAAATTCACCTGGATTGATGGTCTTTTGCGCAAAGAGGGCCGTTTGTGCGTCCCGAATGTGGGGAAGTTGAGGGAAGAACTGATGTATGAAGCACATTATACCAAGTATTCCATTCACCCCGGGAGCACAAAGATGTTCAACGATATGAAGAAGCTTTTTTGGTGGCCAGGGCTCAAGAAAGATGTTGCCCTTTATGTGGCCAAATGTCAAACATGTGCGATGGTGAAGGCGGAATGCCAAAAGCCGGGCGGTTATTTGAAGTCACTGCCGATCCCAGTGTGGAAATTTGATGATATTTCCATGGATTTTGTGCATGGGTTGCCAAGATCGCAGCGAGGAAATGATTCCATTTGGGTGATTGTTGACCGGCTAACGAAAGTAGCACATTTTCTCCCGAACAGACGGGATGATTCAGTTGAAAGTTTGGCAAAATTATATGTTGATCAGATTGTGCGGCTTCACGGTGTTCCTCGGAGCATCGTAAGTGATCGAGATGGGCAATTCACGTCAAATGATTGGAGGCTAGTTCACCGACTGTTGGGCACGAAGTTAACTTTCAGTACGGCCTTTCATCCCCAAACGGATGGCCAAACTGAACGTACCAACAGAACAATGGAGGACATGCTCCGAATGTGCGCCCTTGACTTCGGAAAGAGATGGGAAGATCATCTCTATATGGTCGAGTTTGCATATAAAAACAGCTACCAGGCAAGCATTGGGATGGCACCATATGAAGCCCTATATGGAAGGAAGTGTCGTACTCCCTTAGCTTGGGTAGAAGCGGGTGAAGCCCGGGTTGTTAAACCAAATGAGGTGGATGAAGCAAACTCAACCATTCGGACTATTCGAGAGAGATTGCTGATTGCTCAAGATCGACAAGCGAAGTACTACAACGCCAAGCACCGGAACGTTGAATTTGCGGTTGGCGATTGGGTCTACTTGAAGATCAAGCCATTCAAAAGTGTCTCCAGGATTCGACGATTGAAAAAGTTGAGTCCAAGATATTTGGGTCCTTTCGAAGTGGTTGAGCGAATTGGCAAAGCGGCTTATCGGCTAGCTCTGTAGGCGGACTTGGGTGGGTTACATGATGTCTTTCACATTTCGGTGCTTCGGAAGGCCGTGAAAGATCCAGCTCAAGTGATCGCGGATGATCGGGTGCCGGTGGAGTATGGGCTAACAACGAGAGTTAGACCCATTCGGATCGAAGATCGAGCCGAGAAACATTTGCGGAACAAGACGGTCGGTATGGTAAAAATCCGGTGGGACAACTGCGGTCGTGAAGAGCTGACATGGGAACGCGAGCAGACCATGCGAGAAGAGTTCCCTGAGTTGTTTCTGTAACTTATATCGAGAATGTTGTAACATTTTTCTTGCTGATTTCTGTTACTTTTCTGTCTCTAAATTTTGAGGACGAAATTTCTTGTAGGAGGGGAGGATTGTAACAGCCCAAAGTGCAGAAACAGGAATTTTTGGGTGACACGGCCTGGGACACGGGCGTGTCCCAGGGCATGTCAGTTGACACGGCCTGCAACACGGGCGTGTCGCAGGGCGTGTCGAGGTTGTGTCGACGATTGGGCTTTGTCTCGACGATTTTTGCTCTCGACGATCCGTCGAGAGGAGGCACACGGCCCAGGACACGGGCGTGTCCAAGGCCGTGTCGCATTCTCGATGATTTTTCTTGACGATCGTCGAGTGTCGAGAAGTGAGTGTCGAGTGTTGAACACGGCCTGTGACACGGGCGTGTCACAGGGCGTGTCAAATCAGGCGACGAACTCAGCCCGCCGAGGTTTCGACAGGGCGTGTCTTTGTGCCGTGTCTGGGCACACGGCCTGGGACACGGGCGTGTCACAGGCCGTGTGAAGTCTCGGGATGATTTGGGATTTTTTCCCCAGGTACACGGCCACAGACACGGGCGTGTCTGAAGGCGTGTTGGTGACACGACCCATGACACGGGCGTGTCCCGTGGGCGTGTCACTGGTTTGGATAAGTCGGTTGACCACCGCTTGAGGCACACGGCCGGGCACACGGCCGTGTTCAAGGCCGTGTCGGGTCAAAAACTGTGTTTTTGGCAGAATCGTGGCCGTCCATTCCTTCAGTCTGGATCCAAGGGCTGAAGCTTCTTCTTCTTTTTCCTTAAGGGCCGAAATCAGAAGATGATTGCTCACTTTGCTTTGGCCTTCATCTTTCTTCAAGAGAGAGAAAGAGAGAGAAAAAGGAGGAGGAAGAAGAAAGGGGGCTGCTGCTGGTGGTGCTGCGGTTTGCCGACGAGAGATCCGAAGCCAGCGTTGCGGAGGAAACGCTCTTGCGAGTCTTGCAAGCTAGCTCGGAGGCCATGGCACCGAAGCGATCGTCAAGGGTAACGACTTTTCTTCCTAGCCATGTGAAGGCTTCCATTTTGGCATATCTTTTGATTCCCCCACCAAGAGGTGGCTGCTTTTGGGAGTCGTTTGGGTGATTCTTGAAATCCCCTTTTGTTGTGCATATAGATCCGGAAATGGAGTACGGAATATGCATGCTGTGTGAAGCCCATCTGGACAGGTTGGTCTGGATTGGTGATGTTGCATACGAACCGGAGAAGACTCCGTGATAACGTATAGTGTAAGGAGTCTACGGGTTATACCTGCGAAAAGGAGTAACAGGAAGTACTGGGGTGGTAGCCCAGGAAAATAGCCATGTGATGGTTTTGGGTCCAATCTGTGAATGAGGCACAGGTAGTACTGGTGGGACCAGGAAAGGCCCTTTTGTGATGCTTGATGTCATAGGGTGTCCACCTGTGAAGCGAGTCACAGGAAGTACTGGTGTGCCCAGGAAAGACCCCTGACATTTGTGCTTGTGCGGTGTCCACCTGTGGAGAGAGTCACAGGAAGTACTGGTGTGCCCAGGAAAGACCCGCTGTTGCTGTGAGGAAATGGGTATAGTGAAATACCTAGGCTTGAATGCCAAGAACAGGATTGGTGAGACCGACCCGCGCCTTTGATATAGTCATGTGTACGTTGTACTCAGAGAAGGCAAGGCGATTTGAGCAACGGGGGGTGGAGGATCCGACCTGCGCTATGTCCGTCCGACGTGAGACCAAAAAGTGTGGTCTGTTGGAGCGCATAGCAAGAGTCTTCGGCCTGCGCGCCATGACACAATGGGGGGCTACGGGCCATCCCGGTGTCCGAGGACTAACTCCGGCTGCACGTCATGGAGTAAATGCTCAAGAGATTTACCGTTGGGTGATAACCCTGATACGGTGGTGGGCAAGTGACGGAGCCGACCCTCTCCAACTCGCGGCCGTTGATGTTGAAGCGCTTACAGATGACACGCCGCCATTACAAAGCAAAGATCTGCGGCGAAATAAAGGCGTGGGAGCGCGGCGCCGCACCCCTTCCCGCTACCATCTTCGCTCGCGAGATATCATCATTAAATGACGTTGTTGTCATTAAAACTGCCGGGCTGCGGATAACAAGTTTATGCTATGTTTTTGCTATTTGGTGGCCTGCATTTAGCCTCCAAAATGCTTTTAATTTCTGCATTATTTTTATGTAAACTTTTATTTAGAGTGGGCCATATATATAAGGCATCCACTCCCTTGTTTTGGGATGATGATTATAACCTAAAAAAAAAGATTTCAGCCTTGAGAGCTCCCCCCTCATTTCCGCCGCCCCCCCTTTGCCCGCCCCTTGAGGGTTTCGGCCAAGTGCAGGCCGCCTCTCCCTCTTCCGGCGTGGGAGCTTCGCGGTGTGACTCCGTTGAAGGTGGACGTGCAAGCTCCATCCGGTGTGACTCCGGCGGATCCGTGGTTGAGCGATTCTCCACGTGCAACTATCTACGAGTTGGGGTAACGATTCCTCTTCTCTATCTTGTGTGCTTCTTCTACATCCTCCGCATATTTCTTGTGAGAAAGTGTTGGTGTGAGATCTGAAATTTTATTCATCGAAGTACTTCCACTTGATTTTCGCATTCGATTTTCCGAGTTTCTCGCAACCGAAGAAGGGTGGTGACCTTTGGTTTTCTTTAGTCGGGGGAGATCAACCACTTTCCGGATCATTTTCTTTGGTGGATCTCCTTGGTGCGACTTCACTCGACCGAGCCGTGTGGGTTCATTTCGCCGGAAAGGATAGTGGCCTCTAGTCACTATTTGATCCTAAGAGGGTTCGCGATCCTCACGTCGTTGTGTGACGATAAACGTTAAATTAAACTGTGGCTGCGCTCGCGTGTGGTGTTTCCAAATTAGATCGTGTGGGGGTAGATTTAGTCGCTAGAAAGTGACGGATATTGTGCCCCGCTAGCCTACCCCTTGAGGGTTTCGGCCAAGTGCAGGCCGCCTCTCCCTCTTCCGGCGTGGGAGCTTCGCGGTGTGACTCCGTTGAAGGTGGACGTGCAAGCTCCATCCGGTGTGACTCCGGCGGATCCGTGGTTGAGCGATTCTCCACGTGCAACTATCTACGAGTTGGGTAACGATTCCTCTTCTCTATCTTGTGTGCTTCTTCTACATCCTCCGCATATTTCTTGTGAGAAAGTGTTGGTATGAGATCTGAAATTTTATTCATCGAAGTACTTCCACTTGATTTTCGCATTCGATTTTCCGAGTTTCTCGCAACCGAAGAAGGGTGGTGACCTTTGGTTTTCTTTAGTCGGGGGAGATCAACCACTTTTCGGATCATTTTCTTTGGTGGATCTCCTTGGTGCGACTTCACTCGACCGAGCCGTGTGGGTTCATTTCGCCGGAAAGGATAGTGGCCTCTAGTCACTATTTGATCCTAAGAGGGTTCGCGATCCTCACGTCGTTGTGTGACGATAAACGTTAAATTAAACTGTGGCTGCGCTCGCGTGTGGTGTTTCCAAATTAGATCGTGTGGGGGTAGATTTAGTCGCTAGAAAGTGTCGGATATTGCGCCCCGCTAGCCTACATCAGCAAGAGGTTGCCAGAACACCAAGAATGTGCCCTGAGTGCACGGACCGTTGGGTCGGGTGGCGAACGGTTGTGATGGCTTGTGTGCGTGAAAGCACCTTTTGATGATATAGCTTGCCATACTTGTAATATGATATACCTGCAGGGAAAAATACCGCTGCCCCGAGAGAAGGGGTAGGGTCGTTATAATTTGGTCAGCTGAACGCTGACCGTTGCTTTTGTTTGCCACCGGTGGGTGGATTGTCCTTGCACAGGTGCTGGAGAGCCGAGCGGGACGCATAGAAGTTGATGCTCCTGCTGGTGTTGCTGCTGCTGCTGTTAGCCCTCGAAGGCTCAATATGTTCTTTTGAATGTTTTCTTTTATTGTGGTCGGCCTGCGCGCCAATCTGTTTTAGGCCACTGTGTGAAAGTCATGTAAGGCCATAAGGCCAACTCTTTTGACATGTTGTAAGACATTCCTATATATATAAAATGTGGAGTTTTATGTTTGGACAGTCATGAGGAGTTCAAGTAGTTTAGGCTTTCGCTAGAATGCTTGTGATAGGTGCGATGCGCTACTCTGGTATCATCATGTACCTTCACCGACTGTTTTGTGGTATATCCTGTGGGGCCCTGGCCGGACCTTCTAGAATATATCATATGAACGGATGGGGTTGTTACAAAGAGAGAGGGAGAAGGAGGAGGAAGAAGTAAAGGGGGCTGCTGCTGGTGGTGCTGCGGTTTACCGACGAGAGATCCGAAGTCGGCGTTGCGGAGGAAACGATCTTGCGAGTCTTGCAAGCAAGCTTTGAGGTCATGGCACCGAAGCGGTCGTCAAGGGTAATGACTTTTCTTCCTAGCCATGTGAAGGCTTCCTTTTTGGAATATCTTGTGATTTCCCCCACCAAGAGGTGGCTGATTTTGGGAATCTTTGGGTGGATGTTTGAAATCCCCTTTTGTTAGCATATAGATCCGGAAATGGAGTACGGAATAGGCATGCTGTGTGAAGCCCATCTGGACAGGTTGGTCTGGATTGGTGATGTTGCATACGAATCGGAGAAGACTCCGTGATAAACGTGTAGTGTAAGGAGTCTACGGGTTATGCCTGCGAAAAGGAGGAGCAGGAAGTACTGGGGTGGTAGCCCGGGAAAATAGCCATGTGATGTTTTTGGGTCCAAACTGTGAATGAGGCACAGGAAGTACTGGTGGGACCAGGAAAGGCCCTTTTGTGATGCTTGATGTCGTAGGGTGTCCACCTGTGAAGCGAGTAACAGGAAGTACTGGCATGATAACTAGGAAAGACCCCTGACATTTATGCTTGTGTGGTGTCCACCTGTGGAGAGAGTCACATGAAGTACTGGTGTGCCCAGGAAAGACCCGTTGTTGCTGTGAGAGAAATGGGTATAGAGAAATGCCCAGGCTTGAATGCCAAGAACAGGATTGGTGAGACCGACCCACGCCTTTGATATAGCCATAAGTACGCTGTACTCGGAGAAGGCAAGGCGATTTGAGCAACGGGGGGTGGAGGATCCGACCTGCGCTATGTCCGTCCGACGTGAGACCAAAAAGTGCGGTCTGTTGGAGCGCATAGCAAGAGTCTTCGGCCTGCGCGTCATGACACAATGGGGGGCTACGGGCCATCCTGGTGTAGGAAGACTAACTCCGGATGCACGCCATGGAGTAAATGCTCAAGAGAGTTACCATTGGGTTGTAACCCTGATACGGTGGTGGGCAAGAGGTTGCCAGAACACCAAGAATGTGCCCTGAGTGCACGGACCGTTGGGCCGGGTGGCGAACGGTTGTGATGGCTTGTGTGCGTGAAAGCACATTTTGATGATATAGCTTGCCATACTTGTGATCTAATATGCCTGCAGGGAAGAATACAGCTGCCCCGAAAGAAGGGGTAGGGTCGTTATAATTTGGTCAGCTGAACGCTGACCGTTGCTTTTGGTTGCCACCGGTGGGTGGATTGTCCCTTTCCAGGTGCGGGAGAGCCGAGCGGGACACATAGAGGTTGATGTTCCTGCTGGTGTTGCTGCTGCTGCTGCTAGCCCTCGAAGGCTAGATGTGTTCCTTTTGTGTGTTTTCTTTTATTGTGGCCGGCCTGCGCGCCAATCTGTTTAGGCCACTGTTTGAAAGCCATGTAAGGCCATAAGGCCAACTCTTTTGACATGTTGTAAGACATTCCGATAATGTATAAAATGTGGAGTTTTATGTTTGGACATTCATGAGGAGTTCCAGTTGTAGTCTAGGCTTCCGCTAGAATGATTTGTGATAGGTGCGATGCGCTACTCTAGTATCATCCTGTACCTTCACCGACTGTTTTGTGCTATATCCTGTGGGGCCCCGGCCGGACCTTCTAGAATATATCATATGAACGGATGAGGTTGTTACATTTTTGGTATCAGTTGTCTTGGTCTTTTCCTCTCGAAGTCGTGGTCGACTTCTTTTGTGGGGTGGCGAGCACGTGTTTGTGCACACCAAAGTCTCCGAATGAACTCCTGAATGTCCATGATAGGAATGCAAACTTGATGTGTTTGAGGAACCTGCATGTTCTTATTTTGTGTTGTTTGCTTGGGAACGACCGCTAATGTGTGTGTCTTGTCCACCTTTAGGTGACACGGAGTGGAGCTGGGCCGTCTGAGTCTCAGCGTTCTGATGAAAGTACGGCACCAGCCGCGGTGCCTACACCTCCACCGTCTGCGGAACATGTGCGTTTAGTTGCGGAGGCCCTATTTACCATGATCCAAGGCCAGCCACTTAGGCAGGAACAAGAGGCTGTGAGGCCAGAACAGGTGGCGGCAAGGCCTGAACCTGTCATGGATGTGGTTCCTCGAGCGGCTGAGAAGCAGCTAACGCGGTTTATGAGTTTCCATCCGCCTACGTTCTCGGGAGCGGGAACTCCGACGCAGGCTGAGGATTGGTTATCGCGCGTCAAGCGAGTGATGACGACGATAGGAACGGCGGAGCATCAGAAAGTTACCTTAGCCACCTTCTTGCTTGAATGAGAAGCTCGATTATGGTAGGATGAGATGGAGTTGCATCATTTGGCGGGTCGTCCTTTAACCCAAGTGTCGATGGAAGAATTCTCCCGGCTCTTCCTCGCGAAGCACCTTCCTGTGGCTCAACGGATAGCCATGGAAAATGAATTCCAAAGGTTAACACAAGGTGATGGCAGTGTTGACGCATACTTGCATGAATTTACTCGCTTGGGGCGGTATGCGGGTTCTATTTTTGCTGATGAGCAGAGGAAGACTAATCAGTTCTATGAAGGACTGAGGGACGAGCTGAGGTTCCTTGTGTCAAGTTCTGTGAACCAAGGGTTCCAAGCGTTGGTTGACACCGCGACCTCGTTGGAAAAGGATATGAAAAGGGTGCAAGGGAAGAGAGTTTTTGCTGTGTCGCAACCGGAGTGGAAGGCGCCCCGATCGGGAAAACCATTTTATAAGAAGAGATGGGGCAAGAAGTCCAAGCCTAGTGGACACGCTCCTTCATCAGTTGCAACGGGAGCAACGTCAGGGGCGACCTCCAAGCCAGACACTCGTATCTGCTTCAATTGTGGTCAGATGGGGCATATTGCGCGAGATTGTCGGATGCCGCCAAAGAGTGAAAAGAAGGCGGGAGCATCTTATGCGGAAAAAGGAAAAGCGGTGGTGGATTCCTCTGCCTCGCAGGCGCAACCCCGGGTCTACAATCTTGGCCTGCAAGAGGCCATCAAGCAGAATGATGTTGTCACAGGTATGAGTTTCGTTTTGCATATGCTATTTTTTGTATGCTTTGCTTAGTACCCCTATGTTTGCGGTTTGTGTGTGCGTGTGACATGTTTGTCATAGGCTTTGTGGTGATTCGGGACACGCTGGCGCGAGCACTGTTTGATACAGGTGCATCACATTCTTTTCTGTCTCGTGAGTTTCTTACGCGGCTTGGGATACCCAGTCGTGCAAAGACAGATAGCGTCAGAGTGGTGTTGCCGAATGGCTGTTGGATGCTTGCGGATCAAGCTTGCGATGTGGCGGTTCAGTTAGGAAGTCGGGATTTTTGTTTAACCGCATTTGTTTTGCCAATATCGGAATTCGATGTGATTTTTGGGATGGATTGGCTTGCGGAGCAGCATGCTATGATTGATTGTCAGTCCAAAGAAATCACGTTGGGCCAGAATACCGAACAGAAGACCAAGTTCGCGGGTATGCGAGGAGTGGGCGGGACGTTGATGTCTGCACTCCAGGTAGTCAAAGCTGTTCGGAAGGGTGCGGAGTGCTACTTTGCACTAATTCAGGCTGTTGAGCCTAAGGCCACTTTGTGCGAGGTTCCGATTGTGGCAGAATTTTCAGATGTGTTTCCCACGGATCTCCCTGGGCTACCACCCCAGCGAGAGATTGACTTCACCATTGAGTTGGTGCCAGGTGCGAAACCTGTGGCCCGCTCGCCATATCGCGTTGCGCCAAAAGAGATGGCTGAGTTGAAGGTTCAACTACAAGAAATGCTAGAGCAAGGTTATATCCGCCCAAGTATGTCACCTTGGAGCGCGCCTGTGCTTTTTGTAAAGAAGAAAGATGGTGGGTTACGGTTGTGTATTGATTACTGTGAATTGAATAAGCTGACCGAGAAGAATAAGTATCATATACCTCGGATTGATGAGTTATTTGATCAGCTGGTGGGCTCGACCGTCTATTCGAAGTTGGACCTGAAGTCTGGTTATTACCAGTTAAGAATTCGGGAAGGTGACATTCCCAAAACCGCATTTGGAACGCGTTATGGGCACTATGAGTTCACAGTCATGCCCTTTGGATTGTGCAATGCGCCCTCGGTGTTTATGGATCTAATGCACCGTATTTTTCGTGAGTACCTGGATCTGTTTGTGATAGTGTTCATTGATGACATCCTGGTATACTCGAAGTCCAAAGCTGAGCACGCGATTCACTTGCGGTTGGTGTTGAACACGTTGAGGCAAAATCAGCTATATGCCAAGTTCTCGAAGTGCGAGTTTTGGCTATCGTCATTGACATTTTTGGGCCATGTGGTGAGTGGAGCGGGCATTGCAGTGGATCCAGCGAAGATAAAGGCCATCCAGGAGTGGCCAATGTTATCTTCCGTGGCCGAGGTCAGGAGTTTTCTTGGACTTGCGGGCTACTATAGAAGATTTGTGGAAAACTTCTCGCGGATCGCTTTGCCGCTAACCACACTGACGCGAAAAGATCAGAAGTTCGTTTGGACGCCAGATTGCGCACGAGCTTTTGAAGAGCTGAAGGTTCGGTTGACCACGGCGCCGGTGTTGTCTTTGCCATGTGGAACCGATGGATTTGTGATTTATAGTGATGCCTCAGGGAGCGGCTTAGGCTGCGTTCTTCTGTAGAGCGGAAAGGTGATTGCTTATGGCTCACGCTAGTTGAAGGTGCACGAGCGAAATTATCCCGTCCATGATTTGGAACTAGCGGTGGTGATTTTTGCACTCAAGTTGTGGCGACACTACCTTTATGGAGTGAAGGTGGAGATCTATACCGATCATAAGAGCCTAAAGTATCTTTTGGAGCAGAAAGACTTGAACATGCGACAACGAAGGTGGTTGGAGTTCCTTGGGGACTACACTTTCGAGATTCACTATACGCCCGGGAATGGGAATGTTGTCGCGGATGCCTTGAGTCGGCGAGTTCAGGCTAGAGCAAATTGGTTACAAAGGCATGATGAACGTCTTATCCAGGAGTTGGAAGCATTAGAGATCTATTGTGTTGACAAGAATTCCACTGCCACGGCATGTTTGAACTGGACCGAGGTGCAATGTGACCTTGCGGACCGAGTTCGACGGGCAACGGAGTTGGATGAAGATCTCTTGCGCTTTGTGAATGAAGGGCCGGAAGGCAAATTCACCTGGAATGACAGTCTTTTGCGAAAAGAGGGCCGTTTGTGCGTCCCAAATGTGGGGAAACTGAGGGAAGAATTGATGTATGAAGCACATTTTACAAAGTATTCCATTCACCCCGGGAGCACAAAGATGTTCAATGATATGAAGAAGCTGTTCTTGTGGCCAGGGCTCAAGAAAGATGTTGTCCTTTATGTCTCCAAATGCCAAACATGTGCGATAGTGAAGGCGGAATGCCAAAAGCCGGGCGGTTATTTGAAGTCACTGCCGATCCCAGTGTGGAAATTTGATGATATTTCCATGGATTTTGTGCATGGGTTGCCAAGATCGCAGCGAGGAAATGATTCCATTTGGGTGATTGTTGACCGGCTAACAAAAGTAGCACATTTTCTCCCGAACAGGCGGGATGATTCGGTTGAAAGTTTGGCAAAGTTATATGTTGATCAGATTGTGCGGCTTCACGGTGTTCCTCGGAGCATCGTAAGTGATCGAGATGGGCAATTCACGTCAAATGATTGGAGGCTAGTTCACCGACTGTTGGGCACGAAGTTGACTTTCAGTACGGCCTTTCATCCCCAAACGGATGGCCAAACTGAACGTACCAACAGAACAATGGAGGACATGCTTCGAATGTGCGCCCTTGACTTCGGAAAGAGATGGGAAGATCATCTCTATATGGTCGAGTTTGCCTATAATAACAGCTACCATGCGAGCATTGGGATGACACCATATGAAGCTCTATATGGAAGGAAGTGTCGTACTCCCTTGGCTTGGGTAGAAGCGGGCGAAGCTCGGGTTTTTAAACCAAATGAGGTTGATGAAGCAAACTCAACCATTCGGACGATTCGAGAGAGATTGCTTATTGCTCAAGATCGACAAGCGAAGTACTACAACGCCAAGCACCGGAACGTCGAATTTGCGGTTGGCGATTGAGTCTACTTGAAGATCAAGCCATTCAAAGGTGTCTCCAGGATTCGACGATTGAAAAAGTTGAGTCCAAGATATTTGGGTCCTTTTGAAGTGGTTGAGCGAGTGGGCGAAGCGGCTTATCGGCTAGCTCTTTCGGCGGACTTGGGTGGGTTACATGATGTCTTTGACATCTCGGTGCTTCGGAAGGCCGTGAAAGATCCAGCTCAAGTGATCGCGGATGATCTTGTGCCGGTGGAGTATGGGCTAACAACAAGAGTTAAACCCATTCAGATCAAAGATCGAGCTGAAAAACAGTTGCGGAACAAGACGGTCGGTATGGTAAAAGTCCGGTGGGATAACTGCGGCCGTGAAGAACTGACATGAGAGCGCGAGCAAACCATGCGAGAAGAGTTCCCTGAGCTATTTTTGTAATCTGTAGCGAGAATGTTGTAACAAAAAATGTTATATGTTGTCACATATTTCTTGCTGATTTCTGCTGCCTTCCTGTATCTGAATTTCGAGGACGAAATTTCTTGTAGGAGGGGAAGATTGTAACAGCCCAAATTTCGGAAACAGGCATTTTTGGGTGACACGGCCTGGGACACGGGCGTGTCCCAGGGCGTGTCAGCTGACACGGCCTGCGACACGGGCGTGTCGCAGGGCGTGTCAAGGTTGTGTCGACGATCGACATTTGTCTCGACGATTTTTCTCTCGACGATGCGTCGAGAGGAGGCACACGGCCCAGGACACGGGCGTGTCCAAGGCCGTGTCGTGTACTCGACGATTTGTTCTCGCCGATCGTCGAGTGTCGAGACGTGGGTGTTGAGTGTTGAACACGGCCTGTGACACGGGCGTGTCACAGGGCGTGTCAAATCAGGTCGACGAACTCAGCCCGCCGAAGGTTTCGACAGGGCGTGTCTTTGTGCCGTGTCTGGGCACACGGCCTGGGACACGGGCGTGTCACAGGCCGTGTGAAGTCTCGGGATGATTTGGGATTTTTTCACCCAGGTACACGGCCACAGACACAGGCGTGTCTGAAGGCGTGTTGGTGACACGGCCCATGACACGGGCGTGTCACTGGTTTGGATAAGTCGGTTGACCACCGCTTGAGGCACACGGCCTGGCACACGGCCGTGTCAGAGGCCGTGTCGGGTCAAAATCTGTGTTTTTGGCAGAATCGTGGCCTGTGCTTTGCTGTTAATGTTGACGGGCTTGTATTTGTTGTATTTTGGGCTTAATTTTGTAGCCCGCATATTGGATTAGGCTAATGGGTTGTAGGGTGCCCTACAAAATATATAGATTTGAGGGGCTCTATATAAGTTTAGGAAACCTAAGAAAAAAATATGAACGGCCCTGATTCGTTGTTGTGATCAACGGTTGCGATCAAATGTTTGGTTTATATTCAACTGTCGTGATCGATCGTGATCTGATTCTATAATTCAAAACTACTTCTTTAATGTAGTTAAAGATATATATTATCTTTATCTTTATAATATAAGCAAACTCCAAAACAACCATGGTGTAACATTCGTCTCCCCAAAATACCCACAGTCATGGTGTAACATTCATCTCCTCAAAATACCCTCCTTTTATCCTCTCTTTATTTCAAAATATATGGTTTTAGGGTAAATTCATCTCACCATCCATCCTAAATTGACGCTCTGCCTTTCGCTTTATTTCGGATCCCGCTAATTCCTCCCACGAAAACCCTACCTCCCGCCTCTCATCTTCTCCACAGAGCTCCGCTTTTCATCTTCACCACGACGCAGCCTCACCTCTCATCTTCTCCACAGAGCCCCGCTTTTCATCTTCTCCACGGCGCTCCTTCGTCGACAGTGCAGGCAACAGCCTCAACATTCCTCCACGCCGCTCCTCCTCCATCTAAAGTGCTCCTCCATCGCCACAGCATCTCCTCCACATTGCCTCACACAATAGCTCTCCTCCTCCTGCAGGCTGAAATTTTTTACGGTGAGCAGGACTTTAGATGGAGTTTGCTGTTCATAATTTCTTCATGCTCTCAAGGTGTTTGTCATTATGCTTAAGGCGTTCTTAAGGTTTTTTGCTTAAGATTTATCATGCCGTAGTTCATAATTTCTTCATGCTCTCAAGGTGTTTGTCATTATGCTTAAGGCGTTCTTAAAGATTTTTGCTTAAGATTGATCATGCCAAAATTCTTATTTTTTTGTGTTGGGGGTCTCTTCGGGTGTTTTCATCTTGCCAGAGATATTTCTCCTCCTCGACGCCTGCAAGTGTTATCATCTAGGCGGAGATCCACTTGGCTTCAAGAGAAAGTACAGTTCTCATGTTTGCGTTCTCAGCTTTGAAGTTGCTTTGTTTACCCTGTTTGTTGTTTGTGTTCTCAGCTTATTCAATCATGAATGATAGACAGTCTTCCTCTGTCTTTTCTATTTATTATTTTCTGTTACAAGTGACTTATTAAATTTCAGATGGGGTTTGCCCTGCGCTTGGTTAATTTCAACATGAACTATTAAGTTGTCTAATGATAGATGAATCAGTTGAAATAGTATACAAATGCTCTTCTCAGCTTATTCATGAGAAGAGCATTTGTATACTACTTCAACTGATTCATCTATCATTAGGCAACTTAACAGTTCAGGTTGAAATTAACCAAGCGCAGGGCAAACCCCATCTGAAATTTAGGCATAACCTCATCTAAAATTTAATAAGCCACTTGTAACAGAAAATAATAAATAAAAAAGACAGAGGAAGATTGTCTATCATTCATGATTGAATAAGCTGAGAACACAAACAACAGATAGGGTAAACAAAGCAACTTCAAAGCTGAGAACGCAAACATGAGAACCGTACCTTCTCTTGAAGCCAAGTGGATATCTGCCTAGATGAGAACACTTGCCGGTGTCGAGGGGGAGAAATATCTCCGGAAGATGCTAACACCGGAAGAGACCCCCAACACAAAAAAAAAAGAATTTTGGCATGATCAATCCTAAGCAAAAAACTTTAAGAACACCTTAAACATAATGATAAACACCTTGAGAGCATGGATAAATTATGAACTGCGGCATGATAAATCTTAAGCAAAAAACCTTAAGAGCACCTTAAGCATAATGACAAACACCTTGAGAGCATGAAGAAATTATGAACTGCAAACTCCATCTAAAGTCTTGCTCACAGTATAAAATTTCGGCCTGCAGGAGGAGGAGAGCTATTGTGTGAGGCACTGTGGAGGAGATGCTGTGGCGATGGAGGAGGAACACTTTAGATGGTGGAGCGGCGTGGAGGAGTTGAGGCCGTTGCCCGCACTGTCGATGGAGGGGCGCCATGGAGAAGATGAAAAGCGGGGCTCTATGGAGAAGATGAGAGGCGAGGCTGCGTCGCGGTGAAGATGAAAAGCGGGGCTCTGTGGAGAAGATGAGAGGCAGGAGGTAGGCTTTCTGGGGAGGAATTAGCGGGATCCGGAACAAAGCGAAAGGCAGAGCGTCAATTTAGGATGGATGGTGAAATGAATTTACACTAAAACCATATATTTTGAAATAAAGAGATGATAAAATGAGGGTATTTTGGGGAGACGAATGTTACACCATAACTGAGAGGTATTTTGAGGGGACGAATGTTACACCATAATTATTTTGGAGTTTGCTTATAATATAAAGATATAATATATATCTTTACCAAATATAAAGAAGTATCAAATCCATGAATTTAAAATTCATTAGAAGGATTACAGCCATCGAATATGATATGATATTATATCATCTGTCAGATTGTTTATTATTAAAAAAAAGTAAATAAGAGTAGATCACCTAAACCTACTGTCATTGAAAGCCGGGCCGAAGAGAGAGAAAAAGGGAGAGAGAGGGAAAGAGAGGGGGTGGCGGAGAGAGGAGGCTGTAAAAGACTGAAAGTTATCTTATATTTTATATAATATATATTATACACTTCACGGATATGATATAATATATGTTATATTATAATATTATAGATATTAATATAATATATGAGACAAAGAGAAATGAAGTGAGAGAGAGAAAGCAAGAGAGAAGAGAGAGATTTATATTTTTTAAAAAACAATTTTATAATTGTGAATTATATTTTTTTTATGATTATTTTGAGTACTCATATGTATATGTTGTGGGCGCAGCCCGTCGACGCGGACCAGATACTGTCGCGCATGGCCATACAGACGGAGTCCCGTGTCGCCGGCCGGATACTATCGCGCAGGGCACGCGGGCCGGAGGCCCGTATCTGACACTCGTATATATATATATATATATATATATATATATATATATATATATATATATATATATATATATATATATATATATATATATATATAGTTATATAGATAGATAAAAAGGATGATGTTATATATAAACCACTTTTGACGTATGCAAATCATTACTATATACAAACAAGTGCAAATATAAATTTGTTATACACAAACCTAATGATTATATACAAACCAGGACAAAATAATAAAATTTTTTTAAAAAAATCACTTAATAACACTGGCTCGTGAGATATTAATTTTTTTCTTACAAAAATCAATAACTCGTATAAATACTTTAAATCTTACTATAATTGTGAACATTGTTAGAGTAGACAGAAACATTACGGCTGCATGTAAACACTAGATTGTCAAATTTGGAGAATCTCCATTACACGTCGGCGATGCGATATAGAGGGGCGGCGATGGTTGTCACGAGGAAGCAAGAAGGAGTGATCAGGAGGTGTATGTGGATGAGTATCGGGAGCGGGAACCGAATATGAGAGATCACCAACCGGGGGGGGGCTGCTTCCGCCGCCAAGGCTCCATTGCGTGACTGAGAGTTTATCATGATCGTTACAAGAGATATCAGGAGGTGTATGCGGTGAGATATCAGGAGCAGACAAACATCTCGCGAGACTTAGACTAGAAATGAGAAAAATTGATTTTTTGAGTATTTAAGTTGGTTTGTATATAGTATTTTTAAAGGACCCAAAAAACTCTAAAAATTAATTTGTATATATCCAAAAACGATTTATATATAACATCACCCTAAAAAAACCCTAAACCAACAAATACATCACCCGTCCGATATCACCCGTCCGATTTCACAGTCCACACAGAAAAAACCCCGCAATGTATCATCGTCCGCCGCTCCGGACCTAGGTCTACAAGACTCTTTCTCTCTCGCTATATTCCGTTCCTTCCCTGGATCGAGAGCTCTCTAAGGTTTTCCACCGCAGGCCACTCCTCTGGATCGACAACCCACTGCCGACCACCCTGGAACGCCCAACGTCTTCTCACCAAGGTATGCTCCCCTCCTCACCTGGCCTGTTCTGTGTCTTCGAGTTACTCTCGCCAAACCTCTTTCATAGCATTGCTTCGCCCTCTGGCCCCTTGGTTTTCTTCATTAGGGATTTGTCTTGTACTTTCGACCGCTTAAAATTTACCAATGGAGAAATCTCCCAGCTAATGCATTTTCACTTCCTTCCTTATTATTCCCGGCTCAATTTTTCTCAATTCTACCTGTCATGCCCATCATTTCCTGCTAGATTTTATATATATTTTTGACTACCTCACTGCTCTACAGGAATTCCCATTCACGTCTCTCCCTATTTTGTCCTCAGACGCTGAAGCAGAATTGCTCCTGCTTCTTGGTATGCTTTTTTTTATTCGACTACTGAACTACACTTAATAATTATCATCCATGATTTCTCATTCATTCTCTTCTTTATTATCTGTTCACATTCATGCAATAAAATAATAATAAAATATAGTTTTATCATTATGTTCACATGCGCTTTGGGCAAACAAGAAATAATATTAATTTGTTTTTCATTGATGGATGGACTAAGGGAAGCATCCGAGCATAACCTCCAAACGCCGACAAGGATGTTTAAGTTTTTGTATGATATGATCATCTTCTTCCCTGGTCCACCGTCCATGCGTGGAATAACATCCACATCATATTAACATATAGTTGAAGAAAGTTTTTTTATAATATGATATGTTTTTCTTCTTGATTCACTAAGATAATTGTAGTATTATCTGCCTTCTTCAAGTATTCCACTACTAACCTAACTCACACTATATTGGAAAGCATTCTAGCTGTTTGATGAAATGCATCAATGAAGGAGGGTAATTAATTTTATTCATTTATTCAATCTAAGAGTGCACAATTATGGGCCTCCACATCGTATGCTCAACCACAGGTTAGGCGTTATTCGGACACCCACTTATATTTGATCCATTATATTTTCCCTATTTCACGACGAATGCAAACTGATTTCCCTTTTTCCTAAATGGGTTATTCTCGCAAACTGATTTCATTTTTACATAGATAAATTTCATGGCAAATACTGATAGCTATAACATTGGAAAATTTCATTAAGACACCAGCTCAGCTGGTCCACAAGACTGCTATCCTACTTGGTGGAACGATCCAAGGTTAGGCTTGTACTAGACCTTCGATACTTGGCGGGTTGATCCAAAATTACTCAGTTTCGTTCTACATTTTCACAACATGAGAGTTGATTACTTCATCGGAAGTAATAATCACTTTGTTCGATTAAATTGAAAGTTTGCCACTTATTATTTATAGCTCTTAAGGGTTTTTATCTCTTCCAGCTTATTACTCTCTTTGTAGCCAACTCGACGTAAGTACATTCATTTATAGTTTGGTTTTAGTAATGTTGTACCAATTTGTCATCAATACTATATGGAGGTTCCAATAAGTTTATGGGTAAGCATTTTTATGGTTCCAACAAAATGTACCATAACTTATATGCTCTTCAACATAATTACTTTACATCTATATGCATTATTATTGTTCCAGAATGTGCCAATCATTGAAAAAAATATTGCTTTAGTTCACTATTGTGGATTTATCGCCATTCTCACATTTTATCTATTCATAAATTTTTGACAATATATGGTATGCCAAACCTATCTTTATAGTTTGCAGAAACTTATGAATTCTTCCCAACACTCTGATGTCTACTGTTTTAAAATTTATGTCTTAAAGATGAAGTTTCTCGGACCCTAACACAACTGCCTAATGAACGATTTATACATGTTTCCTAAAATCATTGGCTCTAATGCTCATTTTTTCTTCTCTATGTAGCTCTGAGCTCATTTGATAATGTTTTGGTTTTGCGTTTTCTTGGTACTCAACTTAGTTATTTAGTTATCATGAGCATGTAAAATTATTTCCCATGGTATTTTGTGTTCTGATTTGAGCGCACTCACTTGCTGTTTTGGTAGATGAAGTCCTTAATGAGTACTTTAAACCCAAAGTACACAACTATGAGCTCTAAAGAATGATCTTAAATGTGGTACATCATTATAATCCCATATACATCATTTGAACTCATGAACAGAGATTTATAGGACCCCATATATGGTTAATTTTGGGCTAAATCAAAGTGGGAGTCTTCCTTTTGAAGTTTTAGCATTCAAATCACTATAAATGGGCGAGTTTCCTTAATCCAAGAATGATTGGGTGCTACTTAGCATGACTTAGTGAGGGAGTACCAATTAGGTCATGATTGTGGGTTCAGAGAGTTATTTAGGCATATTATAGCCTGCCTTGCTAACTCCTTGTCTATGTTGTTAAAGGCACGCGTAAGGCTCCATGCTTATCAAGCTCAGAAGTTTGCGCCTTCATGCACCTTTTTTGCGCCTTTGGACATTAAAGGCGCGTCTGAGTGTGATTTTTGTTGTAATTTTTTTCTTCAAAATAATGAAAAATAATGCAATAACTAAATAATTTTTTATATAATTTAGTGTTTTTGAAACATAATTGATCGTTGAGACTTAAATATGATGTAAGAGACCATATTGATTTTATTTTTTAAGAGATATAAATGATAGTAGTGAATGATTAATGAGTATAATATATGAAGAATCTGTTTAAGAAGATGAACTGAGGTTTTATGCTGATTATTTAAAATGAATGTAGTTGCGTTTGCCTTCTTCGGGCACACGCCTATGTCTTGAGCCTTGCGCCTAGGCTCCAAGATCCCATTACGCCTTGGTGCGCCTTGCGTCTTTAATAACTAAGTTCCTTGTGGAATTGCCCTAGTTTATGGTCTTTGGACCTTAGTACATTATTCAAGGCATTTTAATCCTGTACCATAGTGTTTCTCCTCTCTTAGGAATACCAAATACACTTGGGGTTTATGATGTATGACGACGTGTAGGGTTTGCTCGTATGTAGGCTATTTCTAGGAAACCATAAATGCATGAAATGATTAAATTGATTTTGCAAATATCTAGAGCGGGCGTTGCACTTACTAAAGAATTTAAGCAACTTAGATTTTTGAAAAGCATAAAATAACTTTTTTTGTTTTAAAATGAATTTTTTTTAAAAATATGGTTCAATTTTAAATCCGGGAAAGGAAGTTTGCACCTTTAGTTCCGTTCCCCTTGTCGTAGCAAAACGGAAATCGTGAACTCCAAATACATTTTCGTTTGGATTTTTTGATGTAGTCTTCGCTGACAAAATTCGTGCAAAACCCAGCAATGAATCTATTAACCTAAGAGAAGAAAAAGTAGACACACAAAAAGGAAGAGAAGAAACAAGTTACCCACGAAAAGAGGCATCTTTCTGCAATCGAAGTCGACGGCGATCCCGCGATAAATTCCTCATCATCTTCGATCTCCCGCTCCGAGGTCGTCCGCTATCGCACACAGGCACCACGAAAATGTTTCACTTTATCTCACACAAGTGGATCCACGAAACCTCAATCACTCAATGGAGTAAGGAAGCCATAAAACAAGATTGTTAGGATCGCGATCCGGATCATAGGATCTTACGATCGTACGATCCAACTTTTGTAAATCGATCTAGATTTTGTAAAGCGATCCTCGATCCAATCCTACCATCCAATCCGATCTAATCTCAAAACGATCTCATTTAGGATCTCGATCCTGACAATCTTGGCCACAAACTAAACAACCTAAAATTCGCTCACTGTCAAACTCGAGTGGCTCCACAAAATCTCTAAACACAAGAATGGAATTTCACTCCTGTTCATACAAAGAGGCTCCACGTAATCTCAATCGCTCAATCTTACACAAAAACCACAAACACCAACAACATCACTAGTTCTCTATAGAATATTCACGGGAGCACTAATTAAGCAACAATTAGAACCCCAACGGAAGCAAATCAAGCAACACGATTTTCCTCATTCTCAAAACAACAACAAAACCACTGGATGGAAGCAAACGGCTAACACAGAAATATCATCATCAACACTAACTCCTAAACTGAAAATAACACACAAGTCCTCACACAGGAATACAAAACAGATAATCAAATCAACCTTCCACCACTAATCTCGCGGCAACATAACTGGCAACAAACATTCACTAACAGAAACATTCAACATTCATCAATCACAACTCTCAAAACGGGAATCAAACACAAGCAGTCTTTTCTTTCATTAACCCCCAAAAACATAGCACCGAGAGCCCCTATTTATTGGGTTTTAAATACAACCAACCAAACAAAGGAAATACCGTCTCCTCAGCTTCGTGGATAGACCGATCAGAACCGAAACCGATGGGAGAGGAGTTCGTGGCAACGAAAGTAGGCAAAGATCTGCGGAATCGTGGGACGAAACTTCGCACGTTGCTGGAGCTGCGTGGGCGGAGATCGTGGAGGTAGCGGAGTCGTGGACGTGGCCCGCAGTGGGAGCTCCAGAGGAAGAGGGATTATTCGGTGCAACAACATCGTCGAGGAGTGGCTGGATCCCTAGCGCTGCTCGCCATTGCTGAACCAGGAGATGTATCGTGGCTTTCAACTGGACCGGGGAGGAGATAAACAGGGCACACACACACACACAGAGTGACAGTGCACGGGGCCCCCCCGTGCCCCACGCGATAGTACTCGGCCCGCGGCGCCGGGCTTTGCTCGCCCCCGCTGAAGATTAAGAACCCTGCTTTAAATCAAGAGACCCCTCCCCACAATTGTTCGAGCTGCCTTCCATCAGATCAAGTTCATTTCATGTTTTTCCGATGGAGTTCTTTTAATGTCCTAATAAAGCTTCGCCCGCGCTCTGTGGCTCACATGACAGTATCCCGGCGGGCTTCGCCCACCTCCGGTAGGCTTATTATTTTTTATAATCAGGCTCTAATTAGAGCAAAAAACTGCAGCAAACTGTTATAAATTAGAAAATTCCAAATTAAATAACTGCTGTTTTAGGGCATGTGACATGGTGGTGTGGAGATTGAAATAGAACAAAGGAGCGGGGAATGTATGCGAACCTGACTGAGTTTAATGCCATAGGGGACTGCCTCTAGTTAGCCTACTGATATAAAAAAATCAGAGATGTAGACCCTTAGAACGGGGTAAAAGTGCCCGGAACATAGCATTTAATGCGGAAGTGTCAAACCTAGTTTGGAGTCAAAGGTGGAAGAATACCCGATGAGAAGGAATCATAGACGTGCTTTGAATCGGCGAGTGCCGCAGAAGGTAGATTTTCGGTTATGGTGGAGAGTACTTGAATCTCCCATTAGAGGGATGAGAGTCTCCCCATCCGGCGAGCAGCGCGTTAGAGGGCGGAGAGATCTCCCCATCCGGTGAGCAGCAAGCTTGTGTTGCAGATGTTGTCAAGGGATGTGGGATTTCAGGAGGCGCGCAAGACAGGTAATCGAGAGGTATGGTAAATGGGAGGGCTTCACTGATTTTGTGTGCCATATATGCAATCTCATTAGGCGCCCCACAAAGGAGGGATCGTGAATATAAGGAGAGGAGCGAGGAGGAAGTGACGTAGAGGCAGAAGAGCGGCTGCACCTCGCGAGAAGTGGAGAGGTCAGGGAGGACTCTGCATCGCTCGAGTGGGTGAGAGAAGAGTCACGATTGAGGAGAGTGATTTAGGTCTTTGTCGAGATTTGAAGAGAGAAGATCGTGATCGGATGTTTGATTGGACGGTTCCGACGTTTTGGATGGTCTTTTGGAGGACCAAATGATCACACAAGTATTTCTATTTATTATATGTATATATATAATTTTCCAAACATAAACCAAATAAAAATAAATAGCTACGCGCCCAGACGTGCATTTCACAAAGTCCAAACTGAAATTTGCAAAATAAAAATGCAAAATAAAATTAAAATGCAAAAAATTAAAATGCAATAAAACAATTCAGGGCCGAAAGAGATCCGGTCGGGTGCGGCGTCAGACACTTTTGCGACGACCTAATCTGGGATGGTCTCCACCAGTTTATCTCCTTGCCTTTGGTGGGTGTTGGGTTACACTAAGTGGTAGTGGGGTGGTGCATGTATAGGGGGTGTTGATAAGTAATTAGGGGACGTGCTCGATCCTCCCCAAAATTATAAGATATATACCATTCTGCTCATTAATACTATGCTTTAAAATTTAGCTTTTGGATCAAAACCATCCTCAAATCCCGTTCACGCATGTAATCAAATTACGTTTAAGCTCTCACATCTTCAATCTACACCCATTATAATTTTCATTTCACACCCTAAGGCTTTTGCCACTTCATTTTCTGCCTTAATCCTTCTCTTACCCGATACCTTCTCCTACCCGATACCTTCTCCTTCACCTTCGACAAAAACAAATCTCCAGCGATCGAAGCAACCAAAGCACGCCGACTGCTAGCTTTTCCCGGAGACGGTTGAACGACGCATACCTCAGACTTCTGTCGACGAATGATAGTTCTTCAACTGTCAGAAGTCTACAACGAACCCACCATCTCTAATCAAGCCGTTTCCTGCCGACTTAATCCGTTATGTGCCTTCTCAACCCGATTTTTGCTGACTCCCTCCGTTCCGTGCATTCTCAACCCGATTCCTGTCGAAGCGCATAGAATTCCGTCAATTCCTAGCCCTCCACGCACCGGACGCTACTAAGTGATTTCAAGTTCCTGTCCCTAACCCCATTCAGAATGTTTCTAAATTCAATACCAAATTTCTTCCTACGATGTTGTTATCATATTAGCATTAACATCTTCGTTTCTTGAATTATTTCTCGTAGAGACCCATTATATAACAAAAACTTTTCCCGGGTTTTTGAATTCTTCGTACATCCTTTTGCATCCAGAATAGCTACTCTTCAGATGAATTCCTTTTTTCAGATATTAGTACGGTTAATTTATGTTAGTGTTTGATCTTTCTTTAGTATAGGTAGTTTTCAAGAAGTTATTTGGATTAATTTTTGTTGATGTTGTATTCTTCAAGAAGGTATTTGGAATTAGTTTTTGTTAATGTTGTAGTCTTCCAGTATCCCCAAATGAAAAGTAAAAAGTCCTTCACTGAACACATCAACAAAATGAAGGCATTGACAAATTTGAATTTCAGATCCCTGCATTCATTTCCCCTAATATTCTTTTGGCATATGACTTGAAATTGGACTTTTACTACTAGAATATCCATGATAGCAGTGCAATTTTGGATAATCTAGGATACATGCATTGTCGTTATTTGTAATTTATTATTTGTAATATATTATACCAATTCATACCTCCATTAGGACAAGCATTGTTAATTATATTTAATTGATAAAGTTTTATCAATGTTTGAATCCATTTACTTGGACATGGTATGATCTTTTAAGTTTTAATATCAAAGTTGATCACTTGATCCACTTTGTTTACTTTGGTTTACTTGTCATTAATTGAATTGCGTATACAATTAATGAGTTGTCTTCAAGGAATGATGAACTTTAATGAATGTTTGTGTATAATTAAGTGCCATGTGACTTGGTGGACATGTAAGACAGAGAAGAATTCTTTAGTTTACCATCTATATTACTTCTTTAATTCAACTCCACTACAACCGCCTTTCAGTTTTACTAAAATCTTATAATCAACTCCTAATAATCTACCATCATTTTAATTCATTCTTTTTAAGGTTATAAATATCGGATGTCGAAGACATATCAGATTAGTTTTTAACTTTAAATGTCGGATGTCAGAGACATGCCAGGAAGATAGTCATCTCATAAATTTTTATTTTTTATTTTTGTTGGAAAAGCCCACTTAAACTAGGCCCATTTGTATAGCATTTATTGTTTTTCTCTCCTCTCTTTAGTCCCACATTGTGTATAGGACTTTTCTCTCTCTTTCTCTCATCTATATATATGTACTCATTCTTTGTATTTGTACCAAGTGGACATATATACAATGTTGGCTTTCTCCATTTCTACATGGTATTAGAGCCAGGTTCCGGACTCCTGCAGACTCCCTTTCCTGTCCGCCCTGCGGCCTGCGATCTCTGCGGCCTGCGTGTGTGTGTCCGCAACTTCTAGTCGCATCACACCTGCGGCCTCCCTTGTCCAGACCGCTTCCTCTCCTCCCGTGGAACCACTTCTCTTCCCTCCTCTTCCTTCCTCCTCTGGCCCCCTCTTTATAGCCATCCTGTGGGGTCCACTGCTTCCCCTAGTCCGCTGCGGCCTCTCCTTGTCCGGCGCGACCTTGGCGACCTCGATCCCTCGGTCTCCTTCTGTCCGCTGCGAACTCAGTATTCGCCTCCTCTTCTTGGTCTCCTTCGTCCGCTGTAAGCGCAACGGCCTCCTTCTGTCCGCACTTCTGCCCTGCTTGCGGCTGCTCTCCTTCCTCTTCAGGCAGCCAAGTTCTTTTCCCTGTTCGCCGCGGGCTCGCCTCTCTGCGTTCTTTCAGTCTTGCGGACTGGTCCAGCCCGCTGCGGTCGCTCTCTTGCTTCCCGGCTTGTCCTCTCTTCTCAGCTCGCTCCAGTCCGCCGCGGTCTGGTCCAGCCCGCCGCGTTCTGATCCAGTCCGCCGCGGTCTCCTCCAGCTCGCCGCGACCTCCCCAGCTCGCCGCGACCTCATCCAGTCCGCTGTCTTTCCGCTTCCTCTAGCTGCCGCCCCCAGTCCTCCGCGGTCACCTCCAGCTCGCCGCGGCCTCCTCCAACTCGCCGCGACCTCATCCAGGTCGCCCCCATGTCTACATCTGCGGACTCAGTCGGCACGACAGTTCCTCCTCCTGAACGCCCGGCCTCTCTCCAGGAAGTCCGCGACGAGCTTCAGATCACTACAATTTCGCTCACTGGCAAGAAGAACTTTGTGGAATGGGCACACTCAGTTCGCCGTGTCCTTCAGTCAAAGGGGTTCCTTCATCACTTGACTCAGACCGTTATCGGTATCCCTACTGAGGAATGGTTATGCAATGATGGGCGTGTGCAGACTTGGCTTCTCAACTCTCTTGATGGCGAATCTTATCGCCTGACCATGTATCATGAGACGGCCAAAGGCATGTGGGACGAGCTCCACACCCTCTACTCTGGCAAGGATAGTCTCCACCATCTATATGATATCATCACTGCTCTCCAGGCCCTTGATAGCAGTGGCGCAACCGACCTGACATCCTTTGTTGCTCAGGCCCGGTCTCTGGTTGAGGCTTGGATCCACCATCAGCCTCCCACTTTAGATCTCGCTGCTCAACGTACCCAAAAGGAAGCTGTGGGTATCGCCATGATAATGGCCCGGGTACCATCTCATCTTCATAGTGTCCGGGCTCACATCCTCTCCTCTACTGTTACACCATCTTTTTCCGATGTGTGCTCAATGCTTCTCAAAGTCTCCCCGCCTCCGGATGTTCCCGGACTTCCTTCTCCGACCCTTGTTCAACAGGCACCAGCTCCCTTATTGCCTCTTCCCCTTTCTGCCCGTGGTGGCCGCTCTGACTCTCACGGCCGGGGTCGAGGTGGCCGGTCTAGGCCTAAGTGCTCGTTCTGCGGTAAAGATGGCCATCTTGAGGCCACCTGCTATCGCAAACATGGCCGACCTCCTCGTCCGCAAGCCTCTGCTGCTACTACCGACTCTGCCTCCTCTCGTACTGATCTCGACGAGGTTCGTCTTCAGCTCCAGCATCTTCATGGCTTGCTCAGCCGTCCGCCTGCCTCAGTTGCCTCTGCTGCCTCTATCTCCAATGAAGGTATCGCCTGCCTATCCTCTGGCACGCGCTGGATCCTTGATTCTGGTGCCACTCATCATATCACCTCTGTTAGGCCACCGCAGTACTTGTCTTCGCCTCACCCGAAGTACATTACTGTCGCTAATGGGGCATCGGTTCCAGTCTCTGGATGTGCTGATATTTCTCTCACCTCTTCTCTCCTCCTGCGCTCGGCTCTACATGTTCCGGGCTCTCCTTTCAATTTACTCTCTGTTGGTCGCCTTACTACTGATTCTAATTAATCCGTGACATTTACTTCTTCTTCTTTTCTCATACAGGATCAGCAGACGCGGACTATCATTGGTAGAGGACGGCTGCAGAATGGGCTCTATCTTCTTGACGACTCTCCCACTGTCCTCGCATCTATCTCCTCTTCGGATTGGCATCGCCGTCTAGGACATGCTCCTCTTCCAGTCCTCCGGAAGGCTCTTCCTGATGTTACTATTCCTGCTTTTCGTTGCGACACATGTATTTTGGGCAAACAGCCCCGTTCCTCGTTTCCTACTCATTGTACCCGGAGCTCCGCTCCTTTTATTTTAGTACACTCCGATATATGAGGTCCGTACAAATTTACTAGCATTTCTGGCTATCGGTATTTTCTTACTTTTATTGATGATTACTCTCGCATGACGTGGTTATATCTCCTTCGGGATCGCTCTGAACTTCCCCGCGTATTCCGGGCTTTCATACTTGAGACTCGCACTCAGTTCTCTGCGTCTATTCGCACTATTCGTACTGACAATGCGCAGGAGTACACCAGCCATACATTTGCCACTCTCTGCTCTGAGTTCGGCATTCTTCACCAAACATCGTGTCCGTACACTCCACAACAGAATGGTGTCGCCGAGCGCAAGAATCGTCACCTTCTTGATGTTGCTCGCTCCCTTATGCTTCAAATGCAGGTTCCCAAACCATACTGGAACTACGCGCTCTCCACGGCTTGCTTCCTCATCAACCGTCTCCCGTCTTCCGTCCTCCAGTATGCTACTCCCTTCAGCCTCCTCTTTCCCACAACTTCGCCATTTCCCGTTCCTCCCCGGGTGTTTGGGTGTACCTGCTACGTTCACCACCTCGGTCCCTCCACAGACAAGTTGGACCCTCGTGCCACCAAACATATCTTTGTGGGGTACTCGCGCACTCAGAAGGGTTATGTCTGTTATTCGCCTGCTACCCGCAAGGTTACTGTCTCGGCTGACGTGACTTTTCGTGAAGATATTCCATTCTTCCCTGCTCTCGATGTCGCTCTGAGTCCAGCTCCCGTCGTTCGTCCTGTCATTCCTGCTCCTCACTCCTCATCCACTCTGCCTTCCCTACCTCCTGCCCGTCCACCACCCCCGGTTATCCGGGTCTACTCTCGTCGCTCTCCTCATCCCGTGGCCCCTCTGCAGTCGGCTTCGCCCTCTGGTGCTCTGCTCCCTGCTGCTCCGGCTCCCGTCTCTACCGCTCATCAAATGGCGAATTACGTCTCTCTCCATCGCCTCTCTCCCTCTCTTCTTCACTTTGCCACCTCATTATCCTCTGTTTCGGTCCCTAACTCTTTGCAGGAGGCGCTTCACCATCCTGGCTGGCGGGCTGCCATGGACGAAGAAATGACGGCCCTCTGGGCCAGCCAGACCTAGGTCTTGGTTCCCTTACCTCCCGGTCAGCACCCTGTTGGGTGTAAATGGGTGTTCGTCATCAAGCATGCTCCAGATGGCACTATTGCCCGACTGAAGGCCCGTCTTGTGGCCCGTGGCTACACACAACAGGAGGGCCTCGACTATGAGGAAACCTTCTCTCCGGTGGCCAAGCTCAACACTGTCCGCGTTCTTCTCTCCGTCGCGGTGCACCGCCACTGGCCCCTTCATCAGCTCGACATCAAGAACGCCTTTTTAAATGGTGACCTTCAGGAAACCGTATACATGCGCCAACCGCCCGGGTTTGAGACCACGGGGAAGTCTCGGGTATGTCTTCTCAAAAAGTCAATTTATGGTCTCAAGCAGTCCCCTCGGGCGTGGTTTGGCAAGTTTAGCAAGGTGGTTCGGGACATGGGGTTCACTCGGAGTTCTGCAGATTTCTCCCTTTTTACCCGACACCGGGCCACTGGCACCGTCCTTCTGTTGGTTTATGTTGATGACATCCTTCTCACTGGGGATGACTCCAAGGGGATTCAAGACGTCAAACAACATCTGAGCACTGTTTTTCAAACTAAAGACCTGAGGAAACTTCGCTACTTCCTGGGTCTCGAGATCGCCCGGCGGCCGGATGGGTTGGTGCTCTCCCAACGAAAGTACTGTCTCGATCTTCTCAAAGATGCTGGTCAGTCTGGTTGCAAGCCAGCTTGTACCCCGATGGAGGCAAATCACAAACTATGCGCTCATGCTTCGGATGACGATTTGCTGCTTCCGAACCCGGAATACTATCAACGCCTTGTGGGAAAGTTGATCTATCTAACAGTCACGAGGCCAGATATATCGTTTGCAGTTGGGGTTGTCAGTCGGTTCATGCATGCCCCCCCGGGCTTCTCATCTTCAAGCGGTTGAACGGATTCTTCGATACCTTAAGGGAGCTCCGGGTCAAGGGCTGGTTTACAAAACCTCTGACTCTGCTCCTGCATTGGTTGCCTATTCTGATGCCGACTATGCGGGTTCCCTGGACGATCGAAGGTCAACTAGTGGGTTCTGTACTTATTTTGGTGGTCATCTTATTACGTGGAAAAGTAAGAAACAAGCTGTGGTAGCCCGTTCCTCTGCAGAAGCTGAATACCGATCGATGGCCTCGGTTGTCTCAGAACTCACATGGCTTGAAAGTCTCCTTACTGACCTAGGAGTAAAACTCCCCTCCTCTGCTGTTCTGTTTTGTGATAGTCAAGCCGCCATACACATCTCAAAGAATTCGGTGTTTCATGAGCGCACAAAACATATCGAGGTTGACTGTCACTTTGTTCGTGAGAAGGTTCAATTGAAGAAACTTGAATTGAAGCATGTTCCAGGAACTGATCAAGTTGCCGACATCCTCACAAAGGCCTTATCAAGCACCCTGTTCTACCAGTGTTTGTCCAAGCTGGGTGCATATGACCTATACGCTCCAGCTTGCGGGGGAGTGTTGGAAAAGCCCACTTTAACTAGGCCCATTTGTATAGCATTTATTGTTTTTCTCTCCTCTCTTTAGTCCCACATTGTGTATAGGACTTTTCTCTCTCTTTCTCTCATCTATATATATGTACTCATTCTTTGTATTTGTACCAAGTGGACATATATACAAGGTTGGCTTTCTCCATTTCTACAATTTTTATGTATACTAAAAATTCCCTATCACTGTTGGCTTACATCAAGGTTCAGCTTTAAGCCCTTATCTCTTTACCCTTCTCTCAGATGAGCTCACCAGACATATCCAACAAGCAATACCTTGGTGTTTATTGTTTGCGGATGATATCGTTTTGGTTGATGAGATGCGCGAGGGTGTAAACGCAAAACTTGAATCTTGGCGAGATACTTTCGAAAAGAAGGGTTTTAGGTTGAGCAGTGCAAAGACGGAGTACATGCAGCTTAAATTTAGCAGTACAAGAAAGACAAATGACTTTGTTATTAAGTTGAGTGATCAAGATATTTCCCGTAGTGAGTGTTTTAAATATTTTGGATCGATAGTTCAAAAAGACGGAGATATTGATAAAGATGTGACGTATAGAATCCAAGCGGGTTGGTTGAAGTGGAGAGGCGCGTCGGGGATCTTATGTGATCGTAACGTAGCACTAAAACTTAAGGGCAAGTTTTACCATACTGCAATTTAGACCCGCGATGCTCTATGATTCTGAGTGTTGGGCAGTGAATTGTGTACTTGAGCAAATTATGGGAGTTGCGGAGATGAGAATACTTAGGTGGATGTTTGGACACACGAGATTTGATAGAATTAGGAATGAAAGTATCAGGGATAAGACAAGAGTAGCACCAATTGCAGAGAAGATGCGAGAAGCTCGTCTAAGATGGTTTGGACACGTACAAAGAAGACCATTAGAGGCACCTATTAGACGTTGTGAGAGTCTAGTCACTAGGCATGTTAAACGAGGGAGGGGTAGACCAATAAAGACTTGGAATGAAATTATAAGGAAAGACATGATGTACTTGGGCATTAGTGAGATTATGACAAAAGATAGGGCACAATGGCGACAAAGGAGCCGTATAGCCGACCCCACTATAGTGGGATAAAGGCTTGAATGTTGTTGTTGTTTTCATGTATACTAACTATAATTATGTATTGTAAGAGAAAAAAATTAATATAACAAATGAAGAATGGAGCTATCTATATTGCAAAATAAATTCGTATTGTATCAAAGATAAAATGTTACTAACTGTTGGAGAAATAAACTTTAATGCAATAAGAGGGTTTATGTTATTTCCGAGTCAAATAAAGAAAATTGTAACAGGGGCGTTTCTGGAGCCAGGCGAAACTCGGCCAGGTGTTCGGTTCCCTACTGAGTAGGACCAAGCCAACTGTCTGAATTTGGGGTTGGAGCAGTGGTAGCCAAAGAAGGTGTTTCCTGGAATGGAAACATAGGTGGCGGCCGGAGGAAAACGAGAATGGTGCGTCGATGGTCGACTGGCCTGCTGTCGGAGGAAGTGGTGGCAATGGCGGCTGTAGCGGTAGGGAGAATCAGGAATGGTTGTTCGGGTGGCTCTGGGGTTCGCGATCCCGACTGGAACGGTCGGGAAGGGATCATCGGTGGTTGTTCTGTCACCGGCGCTTGTTCAGCTCACAGGCGGGTCGTCAGTGTTGACAGAGGAAGAAACTAGCGGGGAGTTACGCTGGAGTGGAAGAAACGACGGAGCCAGCAGTGGTCACATCGTTTTCTTCTTCTTTTCCAGCCACCTCACTACAGGTACAGGCCACTGGTTTTAAAGGAAGGAGGTATTTAATTTTGGCAATGAATAAGCGTTTGGATCCAAGGTGTCCAAATGATAAAGGACTTGGAAATTAAAGTCAAGAAAATTTATGGCTTAAGGAAATAGATAAAAATTGTTAGAAACCAGGCTGGGGCAGCACATTGCAAATTCCGGTCCTGACCGACTGCAGTTGAACGACACAAACATCCCCATCCAAATATCTGCGGAAGGCTCCGAATTAACTATGGGAATATTCCGCGGTAGGTCGTTGAGCGCCGGGATCGAACACCCGACCTCCTTCAGCGCAGTTGGGTGTGAGAGGCGGTGCTAGTCCCCTCTTATAAAGGAGGTCGGGTGTTCGATCCCGGCGCACAACAACCTGCCTCGGAATATTCCCGTAGTTAATTCGGAGCCTTCTGCGGAGATTTGGTTGGGGATGTTTGTGCCGTTCGACTGCAGTCGGCCAGGACCGAAATTCACAGGAATACACTTGGTCTCTAAAGGACGTGACACAATGTAAGAATAACAAAATTTCCATTTCAGTTGGGACGACGAAATGAGGGGGAAGAAGATCTTCCTTGAGTTGGGGCTCAAGAAGAACCTCCTCAACTGAAGGGAGTGCTTCAATGGAGACAAGTGACACCAAAGTGCTCGTTGGAGAAACATCGAGCCTAGAAAGACGACTATTAAGACTCTGAAGCTCTGGTTCCACTAGTTGATATGTAGTTTGGGGGTAGTTAGGTTAGACCATATCGTTTGCGCATTCTCATTTCGAGGTTGTGCGCATCATCGTACAACCCAATCAAACTCTGCGTGTAATCTACAACGACTATGTCAACCGACTTCGTCAGATAACACATTCGAATGGCTAAGTTGCCTAAGGTGGCCCCTATTCGATCTAAGTGACACTCCATATGTTTTTAAAACAAAAATGAAAACATTTTTTGTATATTTTTTAGAACTTTTGCTAATCAATATTTGTAAAACAAGTTAGATCAAGATTGTTGATTTATAATAGAAGTAAATTGAACATACCTCTGATACCAAACTGATGTATACTAAAATTTGGGAGATTATATTTTAGATGTTCAAATTGTGCTCTTGTAAATTCTGCGGCTCAAGCGAGCATTTCACGTGTAATAACTTGTGATAGCCGTCCGAGCATTCGCCAGCGCTCACAAAGTGCTAACCTTCACACGAAGAGTAAACATGATCTAAATGTTTCCACAAGTGATTTCATGCAACAACAACGAACAAAGGAATTTAAATTACAACATCAACAGAACCCATATAGTCCCCAATCATTGGGGGTATGAGCGATGGGAAGATTGGAAACAACGAACAAAGGAATTTAAATTAATGTGGATAAAAATTATGGCAAGCTCTGAAATTTTCAAGATCAATTATGTCAAGCATTTAAGTAAACTAACAAAAAGGATCAGTGAGATAAGTTGCGAGTCATACCATCGGCCCAATATCAAAAGTTAATTGCCTTGACCTTGTCTGGGTTTGGCTCCACTCCTGCCGGGGTTAAGATGTGGCCGAAGAACTTTCTTTTCCTGCCCCAAAGAAACATTTCGCCGGGTTGAGCCTCATCTTGAAATTCCAGAGAATGACAAAACTTTCTACCACTTCTCGTAGGTGCTCCTCTGCACCCTTGCTCTTCACAATGAGGTCATTGACATACACCTCAAGGTTCCGCCCCTTTTGCTTTATGAACACCTGGTCCATTATCCTATTTTAAGTCACTCCTACATTTTTAAGCCCGAAACACATCATTTTATAGCAATATCACTGATAGATGGTGATGAAAGAGATGTTTTCACATTAGGTGGGTGCATGCGGATTTGGTGGTAACAAAAAAACATCCAACAAACTAATGATAGTGTATTCGACGATTGAATCAACTAACACGTCGATTTGAGGCAAGAAGTAACAATTCTTGGGTCAAGCTTTATTAAGAAGTGAAAAATCGACACACATGAGCCACTTTTCATTACCCTTCTTCACCATTATAACATTGGAGTCTCAGCATGGATACTGGATCTCCGACACAAACCCTGCCTCCAACAACTTCTTCACCTCCTCTTGGAAGCAAGAAACCTCTTCGGAGGTCCTCAAAGCTGTAGATCGAGTTCAACGCCAACTGGTGGAACCAATCCCTCGCTTTTCTTTTGATAGAAATGACATATAACCTTCACATGAATGCGTTCGTCATCTATCGAATTGAGACGACGTCTTCAAACCACTACAGGTGCTAGATGAGATCATCTTTCCCTGAGTAATAGCTCATAGCCGGTTCACTGAATCCCTCCGACACTGGGGCTGGATCAACTCTCAGAAAGGGCTCGTCGGGGCGACTTGGCGAGTATGGCGAGCTCGCTCGAACTCACTTTCTGAATAGCGAGTTGTCGGCGAGCTCGCGAAAAGAACTTGCGCGTGTCGCGTATGATCCTCTTCCTCTTGGACGACTTCCTTGCCAAATCCCCTGCTTTGACCCGCCTCGCCTTACGAGATGATAACCGTTGACACTACCCCGCCACCTCATCGCGAGGTTCAAGCAGAGCTCGCAACGTTTCCTCTGTAGACTTCCTAAACTTTGCGAAATCACTCAACGCGACGAACTCACTTGACGAGTGCGAGTTGTCCTGGTCGTCTTTATGCTCTCCATATCCAGTAATGGCGTCTTCAGGTGGGATTTTCCTTACAAGCTACCGGTCCACAGTCACCGACCAAAAATGTTGAAACCTGGATATTGGTTCTATGGAGTTTAGACTAAGAGGGATAGCTCGTGTTACTTATTTTACCGTCGAACGTTCGAGATCAGATATTCTGAGCCTAGATTTGACCCTCACCAACGGAAGAATGGATTGCCTACACTCAGACTTGTGAGCTGCAGCGAGGAGGTCCCGCCACACACCCGGAAGCTCTCTTGTAACTTCCCCTCCCAAAGTCAAAATTGAGCTGGCCACCTCAGATGATACGGAGAAGAGTCTCGAAAAGCTCTAGGAGGCTGGGTCTACCTTCTCCGAGGTGCCTATGAGTCCAATTTGTGGGCAAAACATCTCGGGGTAAAAAAATCTTATTGGACTGCGGATAACTGCCTTCGCCTTAATAACAATATTATTCCCAGACCAGGATGGTCCACGGATGGCGACCTTCACCTTTTCGGGAATACCGTTCCTAGACCCAGACGATCTGCTGATTGCCAAATTAATCAAAGACTGCTGCCTACTGACTTGGGCGAGTCTAAGGTCTGGGATAGCCTGGACTCGCCTCGCCCGCTTGACGGCGAGAGTGTTACACTATCCGATGGCTGGAGTAATTTGGAGTTGCCTCTCCTACTCAGAGACGAGTACACCATGTCATCCGGATTCGCCCTCTAGGCCTCTGGCGAGCCCGCTCCTGGCCTGTGGTGAGCCTGCTCCTGGCCTGTGGTGAGCCCACTCCTGTCCTTTGGCGATTCCGCTCCTGGCCTGTGGAGAACCCGATCACCTTTTCAGACTCGCTCATTTCACACTTGGGTTAAACCCATTTTCACTTGGATTATTGGGGCACACCTTTTTACTGTTCGATGAATACGGGTTGTACAATCGAAATGCTCGTCGAAGTCGCCGTCGAGTAAGGAATCAAGGAAGCAATTAGGGCATTGGGATTTGCGTGGTTTTGATTTTTGAGAGAAAAAAGTGCAAAGGACAATGAATAAAAATAAAGAGCGATGAAAATGATACTTTTATCAACTCTATAATGAAACAAATGATAATGAATTGAACTTGAAAGAGTTAAGTAAATCAAATAACTATAAGAACATAACGTTTTATCGTAAAATTCAAGTATCAGAGGTAAAATATGATCTAAATAGGATGAAAAATAGAAAGGCGGTTGAGTCAGACGATATATCCATCGAACTATGAAAATGTTTAGGAAATGAAGGAGTTTTGTGGCTAACATGTTTTTTCATTACAATACTGAGTCAAAGAGGATGACAGACCAATAGTGAGAAAATATCTTGGTACCTTTGTATAAGAATAAAAAGGATATCTAAAACTGTGTTAATTACAGAGGAATTAAATTGATGAGTCATGCGATGAAACTATGAGAACGAGTAATAGGAAGAAGATTAAGACGAAAGACAAACATCTCGGAGAATCAATTTGGATTCATGCCAGGGAGGTCGACCATGGAAGCTATACATCTCTTGAGGAGACTCATTGACAACTATCAAGAAAGAAAACAAGATTTGCATATGTTGTTTATTGATCTTGAGAAGGCTTATGATAGAGATCCAAGAGAGATCTTATGGAGAGTCTTAGAAAAGAAAGGTGTAAATATATCATATATTGACACAATCAAAAATATGTATACAAATTCAGTGACAAGGGTGAGGACATCTGGAGGATTAACACAGGAATTCCCTATCACTGTTGGCTTACATCAAGGTTCAGCTTTAAGCCCGTATCTCTTTACCCTTATCTTAGATGAGCTCACCAGACATATCCAACAAGCAATACTTTGGTGTTTATTGTTTGCAGATGGTATCGTTTTGGTTGATGAGGCGCGCGATGGTGTAAACGCAAAACTTGAATTTTGGCGAGATACTTTAGAAAGAAGGGTTTTGGGTTGAGCAGGGCAAATACGGAGTATGTGGAGCTTAAATTTAGCAGTACAAGAAAGACAGATGACTTCGTTATTAAGTTGGGTGATCAAGATATTTCCCGTAGTGAGTGTTTTAAATATCTTGGATCGATAGTTCAAAAAGACGGAGTTATTGATAAAGATGTATCACATAGAATCCAAGCGGTTTGGTTGAAGTGGATAGGCACGTCAGAGATCTTATGTGATCGTAAAGTACCAACTAAAACTTAAGAGCAAGTTTTACCGTACTACAATTAGTCTCGCGATGCTCTCTGGTTCTGAGTGTTGGGCAGTGAATTGTGTACATGGGCAAAAAATGGGAGTTGCGGAGATGAGAATGCTTAGGTGGATGTGTGGACACGAGATTGGATACAATTAGGAATGAAAGTATCAGGGATAAGACAGGAGTTAGCACCAATTGCAGAGAAGATGCGAGAAGCTCGTCTAAGATGGTTTGGACACATACAAAGGAGACCATTAGAGGCACCTGTTAGGTGTTGTGAGAGTCTAGTCACTAGATATGTTAAACGAGAGAGGGGTAGACCAATAAAGACCTGGAATGAAACTGTAAGGAAAGACATGATGTACTTAGGCATTAGTGAGATTATGACAAATGATAGGGCACAATGGCGAAAAAGGATCCATATAGCCGACCCCACTATAGTGGGATAAAGGCTTGAGTGTTGTATGAATTGCTCATTTTGAGTTCTTTTTTTATATCACAAATTTGTAATATAATCCTTTATTTCAACTTTAGATCTACACTTTTATGAACTGCTCATTTGGAAACCGAGCTGTTGTTAACTTAGAGTTTTTGTGTGAGGTCATGGACCAGCGCTCATAAATGCCCAAGCTCGTCAAAAAAAATATTTTAGAGTTTTTTTGTGAAATATATATATTTTATTTTAGCTCCATTTTCACCAAAGATTGGGCTCATAATTTTATCCCGGATCTCCATTTTTCATTGAGCCGCTAGCAGTTCTCTCGTAAATAGAGCTTTACAATCGAATAATATTCAGGACATTTTCTCATGACAAATTTGAAACTATGTAAAATTAGTACTTGTGTATTATATGGTTCCCCTAGAAATTCGAAGTGGTCGAATCGGAGTAAAAGAAACTATGACCGTGATTGCCTAGCCTTGATTCCTGTCATCGCCTGCCCTCACCACATATTCTTGCTGCCGAATGTTGCTGCCCGTCAATTGTTGTCGCCCGCTAAATGTTGTCGCCTGTCGAATGTTGCCGCCCACTGAATGTTGCCACCTATTGAATGAATGTGCATGCGGGCATAACATCATCTCTTTATTCCCATTGTTTTAGGGCAATATCTTTTGCCTTTAGAAATGACAAATATTCATTCATAGATACTTTGAAATTGTTTTTTTTAATGAAAATATCTACAATTTCCATAACATAAAAAAATATATCAAATCTACCTTATCTTCTAATTCGTGCAATATTAAACACAACTTTCTTTTAAGTGCAAGAAACATACATAATGAAATTTTATTAAACTCAAAAATCTTTGGGGGAATTAATTCTCTAATATTTTCATTAAGGGGACATGAAATGTAATTTTAAAAAGTGCCAAGTTAGATTTGATTTTCTTTAGGTGGTGGTTCTGTGTCAAGTTAGCATAAGTGTGGTGAATGAATGCTTCCACAAACGATTTGAGTCAAGCGGCAATTTCATTATATATCTTTAAGAAACTAAATGAATCGTTTGCAATTTCTTTATTTGTCACCTAACATTTCAGATTCATCAAATAATAAGGTTACTGATATAATCATAGGCATTAAAATAGGCCGTCTTAATTATAAAAGATGCATCCCGACAACCATGAAATTTCATACCCCTCTTTATTCCCAAATGTTTTAGGGCAATGTCTTTTTGCCTTTAGAAATGTGAAATTATCATGCATCTAAGTTTTCTTTTCCTGTTTTTAATTGATATCGAAGTTCCCTTGAATGCTTGATCTTTGCTTTTTATTGCCTTAGGAAAACTATCAAATATTATGTTACCAAAAGAAAGTTTATAACTTATACATTCTAAAATAGATGGTATAACTTCAGGATAAAAACAATGTGCAAGCAGAATGAACTCCGTACTTCATGAGTTTCTTTGTAGTGATGGCAAGAATCTTAAATGACATCAAAACTGATGCGGACAATTCTCAAGAAGAATTGAAGAAATCAAGAGAAGAAATCAAGGGAAGAAATCAAGAAATTAAAAGCTTTATTTTGAACCATCAAAACTTCAAGAACATCAGAAATTACCAGTCAATGTACCTAAAGTGAAGTATAATATGAACATGTTGAAGAAAATAAAGAGTAATTTATACAACACTGAAGCAGAGAAATGGGCCAGAACCTGTAGGTTGTCAGAGGGGAAAATGTGGGAGATAACACTGAACCAAAGAAATGAGCAAAAAATGTAGGTTTTCAGAGGGGAAAATGGGGGTACCTCTGTATTTCCGGTAAGGCGAAGCAACATCGTCCATGACAAAAAAGAGAGGAAATAATTCAGAGGTAACGTCTAAGAAATGAGGTCCGGTACATGCGGTCGTCACCTCTTGACCGGTGAAAATAAGACCCCCCCAAACAGAGCCTAACAACACCCTTACGAAAATACAAGCATAAGATCAAAGTTAAGGTCCCTCCTTTTTCTTAGGAGGGTCCAATACAAAGGATGAACTATCCCCAAATTGAAAGAGTTCACATACTAAAATACGACAAACATAATATAGTAATGCAATAAGAAGATAATTCCTCCGGGCCTTATGCCACATCTGAGCCAGTCCTATGCTTGTATTAGCACTCCCGAGCTCCAAAACGACCTTGTCCTTAAGGTCAAAATCCGAGAATTGAGACTTGATCTCGTCAACTAGAATCCACGTTGCTTCCTCAACCAATTGCTCCTTCCACTGTACTAGGATCTGCCGCGCGGGTCGTACTACTCGACGCGTGACCCCAAAATTGCAGCAAGATTGTAGCACGGGATAACATTGACTATCAGTCCTTCCGGTAAAATGGTGGGGGGTGGGGTGATCGCGATCCCCCAATATGCTCTTGAAGATCGGTTTCCAGAGCATGTACTTGATATTCCCCAGGTAGGCTGCATGACATATTCGGTGGAGGCCGCTCGTAGATCTTTTGGAAGGGGGTTACGCCCGCAGCCGACTAATATAACATGTACCACAGTTCCGCCCCACATGATCAACTGTGTCCATTGACGTGGCTGCTCGGTAGCGAAACAACGCAGATACGTGCCGACACATCACTTGAGGACCTCTGTTTGCCTGTCGGTAGGCGGGTGGATCACTGCGTTGGAGCGTAATTTGGTGCCCTGGAGATCGAACATCTACCAAAACAAGCTCTTGAACACCGGGTCACGATCATTGACGATGGAACGAGGGAAGCCGTGAAGACAATGCACTTCCCCGATGAAGATCCTTACGACCAAGTTTGCTGATAAGCGTGCCTGATGGATATATAATGCCCGTACTTAGAATGGCCGTCCACAACAGTGAGGACTGAGGAGACAGTCGTAGCCTTGGGAACATGGAAGGTGGGTGATGAAATCCATACTTGTTTTCCCACACTAGGTCGGGCATGATCAAGGGGTAGAGCAGCCCGACCGGTACGAGAGTCTGGTTCCTGGCATGTTGGCACGTTAGGAAATTGACCACGAACTCCTGTACAGTCTGCATCATGCCCCACCAGTACAAGGTGGTGGCGAGTTGACAATACGTAGGATATGCCCCAAAATGACATGTTGTTGAAGTGACATGGAACTCATGGAGCAAGGCGAGGGACCCATGGAGTTGACTCCGCGACCACGAGACGGTCGCGGTAATAAAGCTGATCCCCTACCCAGGTGGAACGGGGGGTGCTATCCTTGGGTCTTCCCCCAAGTCCTGTATCTTGGCAGCGTAGTGAGGGTCCCTCCACACCTCGACTTGAATGGCGTCCGCATCTCACCATCAGAATAGTGAAACAACAGTAAGGGTTCCAATGTGCTCTCCATAGACAAGACATCTGCTGTGTGTTCAAGCTTCGCTCCTTGTATTCGATAGAGAATTGATATCGCAGAGTTTGACGATCCAAAGCTGCTGAGCAGAGGTTCAGATCTTCTGACTCCAAAGGTATCACATACTGTGGTGATCTGTAAGGACCACAAAGGCCTGTCCAAATAGATTGGGTTACCAATGCTAAACAGAGAGATCAAGTGCCTGAAGCTTGTTGTCGTAGGCGATGCTACTCGCCGGTCGGTTAAGGCCTTGCTATAAAAAGCGATGAAGCGACCACCTTACATGAGGACAACACCAATCCACCATCGTTGAGGCATCACACTTGACGATGAAGGGTGCTGAGAAATTTGGCACACCGACAAGTCGGACAGACCAATGCTTGTTGTAGGCTGTGGAAGGCGTCCTAAGTCTCCAGACTCCAATCGAACGACACTCCACTTCTGGAGGAGGTCTGTCAACGACCGCGCCAGTGCGCCGTAGTTGTAGATGAAGCAAAGATAGTATCCTGTGGGGCCCAAAAAGTAACACACCTCTCTAATGCTTATCAGTGTTTCCCATTCCAAAATGAGTTATCTATGCTCGGATCCATGGCCAAGTCGGCGACGGAGATGATGTGGCCCAAGTATTCAATTTGTGTCTGGACGAACAAACACTTTTTCTGGTGGGCCACGAACCGGTGATCTGCGAAGAGCTGTAGGACGGTTGCCAAATAATCAAGGTGGAGCTTCCAAGATGCATTTTAGGCCAATATATCATCAAAGAAAACAAAAACAAACTTGCGCAGGTACGATCAAAACACATCGCTCATTAGTGGACTGGAATGACAGAAGATGGCAGGAGCGTTGGTCTGGCCAAATGGTATTACGAGGAACTCGTTGTATCCATTGTGGGTGCAAAATGCCATCTTGGGCACATCCTCAATACAGACCCGAATCTGGTGGTAGCCATAACGCATATCCATCTTGGAAAAATAGATCACACCGTGCAGTTCATCCAACAACTCCTAGATTATGAGGATTTGGTATTTGTTCAGTATCGTTAGCTTGTTTAGCTCGCGGTAGTTCTACAGAATCTCCAACTATCGTCTTTCTTTCTTGCTAGTAGCTTGTGGCTGGAGAAGAGGTTGTACTCAACTGCACGATGCCTGCTTGAGCATCTCCGTAACCATGTCTTCCATTACGGTCTTCTGATCGTAGTCGTATCGGTTCGCGCAGACTGAGACTGCGGACACCCCCAATTTTAGTATAATGTGGTGGTCCGAGGACCTGTTTGGGAGAAGCCCGTGAGGTGTCGCAAATATGGGCTAGTGGATTGCCAACAATCGCTGGATGTCGGTGTGCAGAGTGGACGACGAAAGAGGTGCCTTGACCCCCATGTGCCATAAGAGGACACTGAAGTTGATGTATGTGAAATTTCCAACAACAAAATTCGGATCAAGGCTGTCTGAGGTTACCGGTTCAGCGGCCGTGCTCGACGGCTAACGGGCTAAGACGAAGAAAAAGACGGACAACAAAAAGGACCCCAGACGCTGCGGCAGGGAGGTCACACAACGCACTCGGATGCTTAGAAAAAGCTTCCCATCCATAACCAAAAATGGCCAGAAACTTACCATCCATAACCAGTCTCGATCCGGGCACACCGTCCGGATCAATGTTGGTTCTAAGAAGGGGCCAAAAACACAAGTCCCTGAGGAGAGAAAAAAGGATCTTCCAGCGACGAAGACCTCGCACCCTGGGGCAAGCAAAGCCCCTCACCCGACGACTACCTCATCGCTACCGGCGGCGAACACTCCATTGCCACTGCCACTGCCACCTCCTACTCCGGCCAGCTCGTCACAACTGAGGGCTAGCTCTCCATTGCCGCCGCCACCTCCTTCGTCTCCAAGCAACGAAGCTCGCCATGAAATCTGCCCGAAAACCACGGTTCCTCGGATACCGCCGGAGAGCTCGACGCGAGATCCGAAAAGAAGTCGCCCAAGCTACTTCCCGTCGAGGACTGGAACTCGCGACCTTGGAGGTCGCGGACAGGGGCAGGGTGCCGAGCGCCTGAGAGGCTTGTCATCAGGCCAGCGAGAATCAACTCGTCGCAGCCCGTCCCATCGCTGATCACGATCCCCTCGACAAGGTAACTCACACTGCTGCTGAATTGGTCTGACTACTGATGTTGGATTCCAACTGACTTGGCGACTTCTCTTTGCTTGACAGGTCTCCCTGCTACCCCTGGAGCTGCTTTCATTGACGCCCTTGGGCTCTCTCTGCTCACGAATATCGCCATGTTGCCGCCAACGCCTACATCGAGCTGGAAGCGAAGTTCGACCAGCTCGCCATCTGCGAGTCCTCATCATCGGATCTCGACGCTGGAGGTGAGGATGACGAAGATGAAAGAGCTTCAGGAACGACTGTTGGCCTATGGGGTGCGCTTCCATACGATCAACGAGCTGGAGCGGCGTCAATCAATGACCGACCATTGCATCCAGCTCTATCATGAGTTGTCCGGCATGCGGGCGAGCATGGGATCTGTTGGACGACTTGCGAGGATGGAGGAGCAGCTGCGGCGGGGCGATGATGCAATGGCAGTGGCCAGATAGCACTTTCGACGTGCACGCGAGATGGGCTGGATCGGGCGACATCCACCTATTCCCGAGCAGCGTCCTCCCAGAACTTAGAAATTTTTCTTATTTCTTCTTTTCTCCATTTGAACTTGCCTCAGGTGATTATTGTAATGAACTTTATTCTTTAATGTGATAAGGCGAGTTTGTATATCACGTTGATTTTGCCGACTTTGTTTTTGGTCCATGTTTTCACTTTGTGTTGATACTCGCTTTCTGCTTTTATATTCGTCCTCTGCAATGTCTTGAGTTTTCTGTGCAGGTTTTTGCGATCTGACTATCATCTGGCTGACGTTGCGCGAGATAAGATTTGTAACTCGGGTCGATCTCTCGGTTAGCACGCGATTTAGTCTGATGCTTGCGTGAGGTTGATATACTCCCGCTGGCCTCTGCTTATAAATAGAAGGGGTAGGTGAGACTTTAGTACGCTGTTGCGAATTCCGACCCTTGCTCGCGTCTTCCTTCTCGCTCAACCCTTCCTTGCCGACCCTTGCTCTTTCTCGCCTTTCCTCACCCGAAAATGGTTAGCGACGATGCCAATGCTCGCCGACAGGCCCACGCGATCAACTTCACAGAAGCCGTCTTCAAGAAAAATCTGTCGCGACCGAGCGAGATTTGGAAGACTTCCGCCAAAGGCATCTGCCTGAGGGATACTCGGTCAGGCTCCCCGCCCAGACCGAGCGAACTAAACACCTGTCTTGAAGGTGAGATAGTCCCGCCCCTCCGCCACTTCGAAGTCGGCCTGCGACTTCCGTTGTGGCCTGAGTACTGCCAAATCTTGCGGTACTTCGGAATCGTCCCCGCCCAGATCAACCCCAACAGAGTTGCGATGATCATGAGATTCCTCTGCTTCCCGCGGGAAGAGAAGTTCTCTTTCGACCTCTCCGTCTTCAGGAAGGTCTTTTCTTTTTCCACGACATCTGAGGGTGCCATTTTCTTCAGCAACCACGTCTGGACACTGGTCGGCACCGCGAACAAGGTTCATCGGCAGGGCGACTTTGTAGGGGTGCTGCACAGGCCGCACCAGCAGCCAGAAGTCGCCTTCCCGCCACCCATTCTCAAGGGTGCGTGCGAGAAGCTTTTCGAAGCTTTTCGCGACCGGCGATTTGACGTCATCCACTGGCGCCTCAACGTCAACTCGCTGGATGAGGTCTTCCCTGGCAAATGTAAAACCTGGAGAGAATCTACCATACTCGCCGAACTGAAAGATTGTTTTGATTTTACTAACTGTTCGTCGACATCTGCATCTTACTCGCGAACTTCCGCGAGAACAACTTCCTCCGGCGAAGGAAGTCGCTTCGTCGCGCCAAGTTTCTTTGAACCTGCCGTCTGAAGTGGAGGAGATTCAGCCTCCCGCGGGCTCCAAGGGCCAGACGCGAGCTGACGACAAGGAGAGCCCGCCGTAGAAGAAGCTCGGCAAGGGGAAAGAAAATGCCAAGTCCCCCGAGCACGCGCGAGCAAGCGAGCAAAGGTCTCCCGCGAGCTTTTCGGTAGGAGGGAGTCGCCTGTCGATGTCAGGGCGCCGCACTTCCACCCGAATTACAACCTCTGGCGGGGCGGCAAGGACGCCTTTGGATGCCCGCTGGTCTCCTGGGCCGAGGGAGAGCACAAGGTGACGCTGAACACCAACCTACCCGCCTGATCGGAAGACTGGGAGGACAAGGGGAGGCTTATAATGTCTTCTTTGCACTGTATAGGTGAGCTGATGCTGTGTCAATACAAGATCTCAGCCCGGAGGTGCTCACCCACCAAAGATCTCGCGCGCTCCTGCGAGCTACCGAGCTGGGCCACCACACCGCGAGGAGGCTTATCGAGACGCAAGTGGCGTTGAAGATCGTCTCGCAAAATGCAATTGACTTGGGGATGCAATCTGTCCGCTGGAAGGACTATGAGGTAGCTCACACTTCTTTGCGCGACTTTGTCACCATTGTACTTGAGGAAGTACTCACAGATACTAAAACCGAGCTCTGAGCTCGAGGAAGAACTCACAGATACTAAAATCGAGCTCGAGGTCGCGCAAATCCGGGTCGCCGAGTTGGAGACTCGCCCGGTCGTGGACGAAGATCTCCCCGGTCCCTCAGATACTCGCCCTGCGGAGCAACAGTAAGAGATGAGTCCGCACAGGATGGGTAAGAGAATCCTCTGCCACGAGGATGAAATGCCCGCTATCCGCCGCGGGATAGCGCGAACAACGGGGGAAGCCGTTCTCGCGAAGTTGAGGATTGGATGGCTTCCTCGGTCCTGAGGCCGAGCATCTGACGATCGCGGACCTCATCCCGGGCTTGCTCGCCTGACCGCGTTCTCTCCTCGGTTTCTGGCTCCAGCGACAACGATAGCAGCAGCAGAGAGAGTAGCGACCACAGTGATGACGACGAGGATGACGAAGACGATACCGAGGATGAGGAAGATGCCGTCATCAGAGATGAGGAGTACAAGTCTGATACTGGTGACGACGAGTCATAGTCGGTCGGCGGCTTCCTGCGTCCAAAACATGTACAAAGAATTTTGTAAACAAAAATTTTGTGAAGTATTGTAATACTCGCCTCTAATACGAGATAGTTTTCTGTACTTCATTATTGTCTTTGCTCTTGTATACTCGCCTATTGATGTTGCTCGCTAGGCTCATAGGTGTGGAGAGGTTGAGTGCTCGCCGTGCGCATACTCGCAAGTTCATATCGCTCGATAGGCTCGTAGGTGCGGAGATGTTGAGTGCTCGCCGTGCGCATAATCGAACGTTGATGTCGCTCGTAATCGCGCAATCGATGCTCGCATCGACATAATCGCTCCGCCTACTCGCACGTTGTTGCTCGCACCTGCATGATCGCATACTTCATAGGAGTCGAGTTCAACTGGGTTGGGAGATTGTAGTCGACACCTAATCAGGAGGAAGCTCAACTGGAGGTGGAGAATATGACCGACACTTAATCAGGAGGAAGCTCAACTGAAGGTGGAGAATTGTCAACTCACAGGAGCCGAGCTCAACTGGAGGTGGAGGTCAACAACTCACAGGAGCTGAGCTCAACTGGAGGTGGAGGTCGACAGCTCACAGGAGCCTAACTCAACTGGAGGTGGAGGTCGACACTCGACAGCTCACAGGAGCCGAGCTCAATTGGAGGTGGAAGTCGACAGCTCACAGGAGCTGAGCTCAACTGGAGGTGGAGGTCGACACCTCACAGGAGTCGAGCTCAACTGGAGGTGGAGGTTGACAACTCATAGGAGCCGAGCTCAACTGGAGGTGGAGGCCGACATCTCACAGAAGCCGAGCTCAACTGGAGGTGGAGGCCGACAGCTCACAGGTGTCGAGCTCAACTGGAGGTGAAGGTCGACAGCTCACAGGAGCCGAGCTCAACTAAAGGTGGAGGTCGACTCAGGGGCAAGTAGTTGGCCTGCAGGAGGGGAGCCCGTACAAGGACTCGGACTACTACAATTCCACGACTCGAGGACTTTTATTGGTGCTGAGGTAATTCACCCTGTTGCTTACAAGATTGCAAAAGAGTTAGCTGCATCAAATCTTGGAAAGAGACGACGAGCTTCTACTCATCAAGTTAGGAGACTGGCGTCTAGACCTGTTCATGATAAGTCCTCCAGTCGGAGTAGAGATGTAATCGGAGGTAGCTAGGCCGACATGCAAGGGGGGAGCTGATCTTGGCCGTCAATGCAGGGACTCGGTCTTACAAGGACGCTTACATCCCGATACATCGTCTCATCGTCCACCCTGGTATTTTTAGGAGAATCAGGTTGGATGCCGTTTTCCAACCCAACCATGGAGATCACTTCCAGCTCTGGCACATGGCTACGAAGGTCATGGTACAAGCGAAGGGAAATGACCCTCGGGGGGTCCTATAAGACACATTCGAGTCCACCATCCTTCCACGAACTTGTACCTTCCAGAGCTTGACAGGTTATCCCGCCTGGGCAATAACAGAGACGCGTCCTGCTTTACAGGACAGTCGCTAAGAGCAGACTTTTTTATCTTCTCAAAGACCGATGACGCCTTTACACAAGGTATCACTTTGTGAGGTCGATCCTTCATCGAGTTTAGGAGGTTAGCGTCCAGACCTGTTCCTGATAGTTCCTCCAGTCGGATGAAAGATGTAATCAGGGGTAGCCATACCGACATACAAGGGGGGAGCTGATCTCGGCCGTCAATGCAGGGGCTCGGTCTTACAAGGACGCTTACATCCCGATACATCATCCCATCGTCTACCCTGGGCTTTTAAAGAGGATCAGGTCGGATGCAGGTTTCCCAAATCGATCGAGGAGATGGACTTCACTGCTTCTAGCTAACTTGAGATGATTAACACAAAGAATACAACTCGCAATCACCCGTGCCTCCGGGGGCGAGGAAATGTATAAATAACATAAAAATAATATTACAGATAATCAATACGGTTACCGCTAGGGGTAGAACCTTTTTAGGTCATCCCCACTCCATGTAATTCCAACTACTTTCAAGTAGCTCTCTTTCTTGATTTTGTAGACGATAGCCTCTAGTGACTAGAGCCCCTCGGACGATGAAGGGTCCTTCCCAGTTGGGATTCAGCTTGCCCATGACAGCTCCCCTTGCCGCTTCCACCTTCTTCATGACCAGGTCTCCTGCAAGGAAGTGTCTGAGGCGAACATTTTTGTCGAAGTGCTTTGTCATTCGTCTCTTGATCTCCTCTTGACGGATGGAGGCTAAGTCACAGAGCTCCTCAATGTAGTCCAGTGAGAGCTTCTGAGCATCTTCATTTTCCAAACGTCATTCTTCACTGCCTTCTCCTGCTGCTATGACCCTCGGGCTCCGAACCTCGAATTCTACTGGGATGAGTGCCTTAGGCCCGTTGGATAACTTGAAAGGTGTTTCCTCCGTGACCGAGTTAAGGGTTGTTTTCAGAGCCCATAAGACCGAGGGGAGTTACTCTGCCAAGTTGCCCTTCAGATTGGTGACCTTCTTCTTCTTCAAGACGTTGATGATCAACTTATTGACAACTTCCACCTGTCCATTGCTCCGAGGATGGTGTACAGAGGCGAAGCGAAGATCCGTCCCTAGCTGTCTGCAGAAGTCCTCCAGCTCTATGCTGGCAAATTGCGGGCCGTTGTCGGTGACGATTACGAGAGAGATCCCGAACCTGCAGACAATCTTTCCCCAGATGAAGTTCTTCACGACCTGAGACGTGGTCTTGGTAAGAGTCTTTGCCTCGATCCACTTGGAGTAGTCGATCATGACGAGAACGAACTTTCTCTGATCGCTAGCTTGGGGGAAAGGGCCGATTAAATCCATTCCGCAGATGGCGAAGGGTCAGGGAGCGGTGATTGAGCGAAGTTGCTGAGCTGGCTGCAATTGAAGAGGCGCGGAGAGCTGACACGTTAGACACTTCTTTGAGAAGGCTTCTGCATCCTTCCGGATAGTCGACCAGAAGTAGCCGTGTCTTAGAATCCTCTGCTCCAAAGTACGAGTCCCCTAGTGGCTGTCACACTCTCCTGAATGGATTTCCTCCAGCACTCGAGGGATTTCAGCTTTCGATAGACATCTGGCTAGAGGATCCGAAATGGTTTTGCGATATAGCTCTCCTTCATATAATAGGTAGTAAGCAACCTTGTACCAAAACTTCCTCGGGTCTCCCTCTCTGGCAGGTGCTGACCTGTCGTTAAGAATGTAACGAACGGGTCCTTCCACGAAGCACTTTGATCGATCGCCATCATCTCACCTTCCTCGATGGTTGGTCGAAACAACTCCATCACTGTTCCCCCATCCCTCGGGCTGTACTTGACGAGATAGTCTGCCTCTGAGTTATCCTCCCGGGATACATACTCGACGAAGAAAGATTGGAATCCTCCCATCAAGCCTTTGACCTTAGCCAAGTACTTCTGTAGAACGGGGCCGCGCACCTCATCCCCTTCCTCGATGGTTGGTCGAAACAACTCCATCACTGTTCCCCCATCCCTCGGGCTGTACTTGACGAGATAGTCTGCCTCTGAGTTATCCTCCCGGGATACATACTCGACGAAGAAAGATTGGAATCCTCCCATCAAGCCTTTGACCTTAGCCAAGTACTTCTGTAGAACGGGGCCGCGCACCTCAAGCTCTCCCTTGATTTGCGACGCGACCACCATTGAGTCGGTGAAGGCTCAGAGATCCTGAATTCCTAACTCCTTGGCGAGACGCAAACATGCTACCATGAGGGCTTCGTACTCTGCTTCCCTGTGAGCCTTCGTACTCTGCCTGATTGTGCGTGACGGGGAAGAGGATTTCAACAACTTACTCGATCCTAATTCACTGAGGGCTCATCAACACGACTCCTGCTCCCACAGAATATTTGCCTGAAGCCCCGTCCACAAACATCTTCCATGAGACTGGGCTGGAAGAGCCTTTGTCTCCTCCTACCTCTGCCGAGAAGTCGGCCAAAAAGTCTGGTACCGCCTGGGCCTTGATTGCCAAACTTGGCGAATAAGAAATGTCAAACTCGCTGAGCTCCATCGCCCACTTTGTCAACCTTCCTAAATGCTCCACTCCATCCAAAATACTATGCAGCGGATGATCCGAGACAACCTTGATGGAGTGAGCCTGAAAATATGGGCGGAGCCTCCGAGCTGAAACCACCAAGGTGAAAACGAGCTTCTCCAGGATTCGCCTCTTCCTGCCGCATCACTCTACTCACATAGTAGATGGAGAATTGCTTCTTCCCTTCCTCTCAAACGTGTACCGAGCTGACTGCCTCCACTCCCACTCCTAGATAGATGAGGAGATCTTCACTTCCCTGTGTGCCTTGGAGTAGAGAAGCTTGAGTTAGCTGCTACTTGAGCTTTACAAAAGCCTCCTCACACTGCACGGTCCATTCAAACCTCTGATTGCCTCGAAGAGTCTTGAAAAACGGAGAGCACTTCTCTCTTGTCTTAGAGAGGAAGCGGCTAAGGCCTGACAACCTTCTAGTCAGCCTCTGAACTTTTTTTGGATTCTTCGGGGAGGCCATCTCCAGCATGGCCTTGACTTTGTCGGGGCTTAGACTCCACCCCCTCAGAGTGAGGAGATGACCTAGGAATTTACCCTTTCATGCTCCGAAGACGCACTTTGCCGTGTTGAGCCGCATCTTGTACTTTCGTAGGGTTGCAAAAGTTTCCTCCAGTTCCTTTATGTGTTCTGTGATGCCCTTGCTCTTGACGAGGAGGTCATCCACATACACTTCTAGATTCCACCCCTTTTGCCCTTTGAAGACGTGATTCATCGTCCTTTGGTAAGTCGCTCCCGCGTTCTTAAGCCCAATGAGCATCATCTTGTAGCTATATCAACCATCGCTAGTGGTGAAAGAGACTTCGCGACATTCGGGGGGATGCATCCGGATCTGGTGATACCCTGAAAAAGCATCAAGGAAACTCATCACAGAAAACCCGACGGCTAAATCAACCAACACGTTGATTTGAGACAACTGGTAACAATCTTTCAGGCAAATTTTATTTAACATTGAAAATTCTATACAAAGTCTCCAGCCCCATCCGACTTTCTTAACCATTACAACATTGGAGACCCAACCAGGATACTGGATCTCCGAAACAAAACCGGCATACAACAGCTTCTTCACCTCCTCCAGGATCGGCTCGGCCAGCACGGCGGCGCTCTTCCTCTGCTTTTGACGGACGGGGGCAACTTTGGGATCCAAGTTGAGGCGATGATAGACAACCTCAGCATCGATCCCTGACATCTCCATCGCACTCCAAGCGTAGATGTCAACATTCTCCTGCAGGCTTGCGACCATCTCCATCTTCCCCTCCAGCGTCAGGGATCCGCCGATTTTCTACATCCCTGGCTCCCCTTGTCGGGAGATCACCTCCAGCTCTTCCAGCTCTTCAGCTGCTCTCAACCCTTCCTCTTTCTCAAGCACCTTCTCCAGCCGTTTCGCATCCTCCATCCAACTGATGGTGCTGACGACATTCAGATAACACTCCCTGGCAGCCTTCAGATCGCCTCTGATCCGCACTGGAACATCTCCCCGACAGTACTTCAGGCATTGATGATAAGACGATGAAACCGCCTTGAAGTAGTTGATGAGGGGTCGCCCAAAGATGACATTATAGCGGCTTGGTGCGTCGACGATGATGAATCGACATCAAATCGTAGTACCACCGAGGGTGACTAGAAGATCCACTCCTCCCTCCACCACTTTATTCTCTCCAGAGAAGCCAAAGAGGGGTCCGTCTGCAGCTTGGACCCTGGTTGCTTCCACCTGAAGTCCGACGAAGGTCCTCTTAAAAATGATATTCACCGAACTCTCGTTATCTGCTAGGATTCGGTCGATGGTGAAGTCCTCGTTTGCGGCTTGGATGACCAGGGTATCATGAAAGAGATTCTCATTCCCCAACATGTCTTTTTCAGAGAAAGTGATCTCATCCAACAACGGCGGTACTTGAGAGGTCGAGGCAACACTCTTTTGATAGATCTGATGGAGACTCCCCTTGCGGGAAGCTCCAAGCCCTGCTCCTCCATTGATCACTCCAACCTGCCCAACTGGGCCGTGGACCACTTCCCCGCGACCTCCCAGGTCGACTCGGCCCTCGTTCCTCCTCCTTCCTGGAGCTTGGAACGCCATTGGTTTTGTTGGAGCTTCCTGCCTAGGCTGCTCCCTCTTCGCTGCTCCGGCTTCTAACCTCCTCCTTGCCTCCCAAAATTCTGGGCAGGCCATGGTCCCATGCCCCTCTACTCGATGCAGATCACAGTAAAGGGGAATCTCCACCTCCTGGCGCCTTGCCTGCTGGGCCTTCCTGCGATGCTTATTGCCCTGTCGGGCAATGACCATCGCCTCTCCCTAAACCATTCCTTGCCTTCCACCCTGCAGGTGGCTGTTCCTCCTCTCATGCTGCTGGAATTGATGTCTTCCAGGTGGTCTCCACGGGGGCCGATTCACAGGATACTGGAATCGCCTCACTTCTTCCCTCCTCTCCGGAGCCGCTACGTGCCTCCTCTCTTCTTGTCTACGAGACCTCTCCTGCCTCCTCTGCTCTTCCGCCTTCCTGGGCTCCTCTCTCCTCCTCAACTCTTCCCTTATCCTCTCTCGCTGCCTCTCCGACAGTACTCCGACCCTCACCTCCGAAAGTCTTCCTCTCCCCCTGCTCCCTTGCTCTTCCCCATCCAACCTCGCCAAGAAGTTTGAATTCTTCTCTTCTCCCTAGACGAATGTATTCGCCCTCTCGATCATCTCTTCAAAAGGTCTCGAAGGCTTGGACCCGATCTTCAGACTGAAGAGACCCTTCTTCCGGCCGAACTTCAGTGCCAGCATCAGGGTGAAGCCGTCCACTTCCTCGACTTCTAGAACCTCTTCCTGGAAACGGTCGATGTAGTGGCCGAGACTCTCGCGCCGCCCTTGCACGATTTTGAAGAGAGCAGTTGTCTCCTTCCTCTTCTTGGATGCCGCGAACCTTGCCATCAGACCCTGACGCAGATCCTCGAAGTAATAGATGAAGCCGGCATGCAACTGATGGAACCAATCTATCGCATTCCCCTTAAAGATAATGATGAGGAATCTGCACTTGAAGGCATCAGTCTTGTTGCAGAGGACACCACATCCTCGAACCATTGGAGATGCCTGACCACGTCATCTCTGCCGGAGTAGTAGCTCAGGACGAGCTCTTTGAAGCCTTCAGGAATTGGGGTTGCTAGGATCTCGTCACATAAGGGGCTACACCCTCCCTGGCTGTGGCGAGTTTCATCCTCGCGAGCATACTCGTCATACTCGCTATCCTGGCGAGTATCACGGTATCTCGCCACTGTTCCGCATCTCGAAACCGAATCCCCTGGCTGCTCGCTAGATGGTGCCGCGACTGCATCAGTCGCTCTTCTCCTTCCCTGGCTCGCTCCTTCCCATGCCGCCTCGGTGGCGATTCCTCCTCCGACGGTGTCATGCGACAAGGCGAGGTTGCCGTGACATCGGGGCGAGTAGGGACCCCTGCCAGGATACTCCTCTCTATCCTCCCCGCGAATTTCTCAAACGCCGCAACAGTCACAAAGTCGCACCCTCGCGCAGAGTTACTAACTCCTACCGAGTTGCCGACTATGTCCTCCTGCTCGCCTCCATTCACCATCTCGCCTACTCGCGAAACTTTCTTCCTTGGCTGCGATCCACTCTCACCGCACCAAAGTGTTGGAGCCCGAAAATTCCCAACAACAAAATTCGGATCAAGGCAGTTTGAGGTTACCAGTTCAGCGGTCGGGCTCGACGGCTAACGGGCTAGGACGAAGAAAAAGACGGGCAACAAAAAGGACCCCAGACGCCGCGGCAGGGAGATCCCACCACGTACCCGGATGCTTAGAAAAAGTTTCCCCTCCACAATCAAAAATGACCGAGCATGGTACGAGGTACACTGGCGGGCTTACAAGTCACGACGACTAAAACGGATAGTTGCTAGCTCGCGACTTGTCTTGGAAGAAAGGATTCAAAGGTTTAGCTCGAAGTCTAGGAAACAAGAAGGCTTTCAAGATCTTTGCGTGATTACAAAGTCCGTCTCCTCGTACCCATGTGGTCCTATTTATAGACCCATCCCAAGAGAGGGGCGGGGGGGGGGGGGGGGGTCTTATTTATAGCCCCACTCCTGGCGACATCCCAGAGGAGCCCGCCCTGTTGGGCGAGCATCTGGCCTAGTCGCCTACCTGACGAGTATGCGAGGGGAGTTCGCCATACTCGCCCAGGCCTTCTGCCATCTTGAGCGTTGACTCTGAATTCTGTCTTGACTTGCTGACCTTTACTCTTGCTGACCTTGCTCTAGAGGGGCCCGCACTCGACGAATATAGGTTGTACATCTGTGATCCTGAGAAGGGAACACAAGCTGATCGGTAAGCGCACAAAGGACCCTTGCAAGTGGTGAGTGCAGCCCGATGTCTCAAAGACCATAATGAGGCGATCTTAGTTGTGCTTGATGTCCCTGAAGGTGCGAAGCCACGCCACGCCCTGAATGACGTCCAATCCTCCCAGGCTGTCAATCACCGAGACACACTGAAAGCCTGGTGCTGGCGTCACCAGAATTGTAAATATATCTAGAGGCCTTAATAAATGAAATTGGGACTCGCCTCGCTGTCAATCATCATCACCACAGAACGATCGCGGATGGGGGCCGCGGGTTTCATAGTGCATAGCTCGTTCATGCCACCCACCGAGTAGCAGGAGATGTTCAAGCGATGCTGAAGAACTAATGCGTCTGTTATGACATCCTCCTAGTCGAGCTCTTAGGCCTCAAAATCAGCGAGGCTGATGTCATCATCTTCGCCCCCAAGGAGCATTTTGGAATCCTTGTTTGGGTAATCATGGGCGGGAGGGTATGGCCTTTTGCAGTTGAAGCAGAGACCTTTACTGCTAAGGTCAAAATACCTCTGATGGAAGATCTTATGCAATGACGTCTTGGTGCGAGGCGGAACCAATGACGGGCACGACGACAATCGACCTGACATTGTAGGAGGAAGTGACGAGCTACCCAAGGTGACCGTCAAATTGAGCGTGGACGACCATGGAGATGGTGTGCGCCCTGTAATCTGTGCGGCATAAGCGGAAGAGAAGGTGTAAAAATCCGCTTTGACGTATCGGGCTTGCTCCATCGCCCGAGATAGAGTGTTGGGGTCATGTATCAGAAGGCGTGCTTGAATCTTTATGCGGAGATCGACGAGGATGGTGCCTATGTATTTGTTCGGAAGATGAACCCGAAACGTGGGGGCCACTTCGTTGAAATCGTTAGTGTAGGAGTCGATCGTCTCCTACTAAAGAAAATTATTTAGGTGCTCGAAGGCGTTGCCGCTGTGGGGCGTATCATAGTAACAAATTAACTCGTACTTAAGTGTCAACCACAAGAGAGCGGGATTGGACTAGCGGAGCCAGCAAACCTAGTGGATGGCCGAGCCTTCCATGTAGAGCGTCGCGAGCGATACCATCTGGGCTTTGAGTGTGCCTTAGAGTTCGAAGTACTATTTGGCACGGGCCGACCAACCTTTGAGATACATCGTCGAACACCAGAATGTCGACCCGGCAATGGTGGGGCGCCGACGTGTCCCGCAAAAATTGAAGAACGCCCAGAGAGTCGGCGACGCATCTATTTGAAGTCGACGACGGGGCTGGAGGGGTCGGCGGACGGGGCAGCAGTGATTTGCGGCTGGCGAGAAGGGAGTGGATGTCGCGACCATCGATTTGGAGGTCAGAGAGCGTGTTATCAACACGATCGATGCAATCAGAGAGGTACTCGATCGATGGAACGATATCCTTATTGCGCGCCATGCTCTAAGTGATGAGTATGTACAAGGAAGGATGGAGGGCAGGGCAAGCAGGATGCAAGAAGTGTGGGATGTCGTGAAAATGGCGGTGAGCGGTCGACAAAGGGCTTGCAAGAAGAAACGAAGGGGGCGACAATTGATCGGCTGAGGAATGCAGGGGACAAGGATAGAGGTCGAACTAAGGAGGGGTGTGCCGATGTGCGTGACAGAAAATGGCGCGAAGCGGCATTCTCTCCGATTTCATTTAGCCAACCAAATACAAGCATAAGATCAAAGTTATGACCCCTCCCTTATATATAGGAGGTTTGATACAAAGGTTGAACCATCCCCAAATAAAAATTGGACACATACTAAAATACGATAAGCATAATATAATAATGCATTTAAAAGATTCCTCCTGACCTTACACATCATCTGATCCATGCGCGGCGCCCGCCAATGGGATCACTCATGTTCGCATTAAAATGGGAGAGCAAACTATAAACCAGAGAAATGTGCAAAAAGCTGTGAGTTTTCAAAGGAGAAAATGAGGGAGTATCTCTGTAATTCAGGTAGGACTAGGCGGCATCTTCCATGACCAAAAAAAGGATTAAGAGATAACCCATAAGAAATATGAAAGATATTAAAAAAGAGGGGGGGGGGGGAAGAAATGTTTAACTTGTCATGCATTTCCTTGTGTTTAACTTATCATGCACTTGGAATGAAATATTACTACTTATTTCACTATCATTTCTTATTTCTGATATATACTTCCAGTTATATTATTTGCTTGAAAATTGATGCTCATCTTGTTTCCATTAGGTACAATAAAAACAAGCGAAGATGTGTACGAAGTCATTCTGGGTTATCCTAGCAAACTCAAACAATCAACCATTCGAAATTGAAGTCACTGATAGTATTAGTTTATCAAAGTTCAAGGAAGCAATTAAGAAAGCATACACTCCCACTTTGGATACCGTTGCAAGCGCTGCTTTGTTGCTTAAAACGTTTGATGGGCATATTATTACGCCCGATGAATTTTTAAATTATGTGATTCCGAATAGTATCCAAAGTCCTTTCTCCATTGTGGTAATTGATTATAGCAGCAACTCCAATGCAACAAGTAATCTTTGTCATCTATTATTATTCTTTAAATTTTGAAAGATTGACCTAAAATTTTATCCATTTTAGTTTTTCTAAATTACATTTTTTTGAGTTTCTTGGAAAATGCTAAAATATGACTACAATCTAATGAATCTGTATTTTTTCCAGCATTTGAAATTACAAAATATATAAAGCCCATATGGATAAAGAGCACCGGATCTTATCCCGCGCTCTCATTGAATATGATGTCTGAATTTTTTGAAATTCCTGCTAAATACTTGAAGTGTGCTAAAATGCCATATTGTGAAAGCAATCTTGTACTTTTTCGCCGCCAGAATTTTCAAGAGCAATTTGAATTCATTAACAAATTTGTTATCGAGAAATCAATGCTGGGTTGGATTCTTGGCCCTCCTGGCACAGGAAAATCTTCTGCTGCATTTGCATTTATTACAACGTTAGATAAAAATGAATGGACTGTGACTTGGTTGCATTGCAGTGATATTGACTTGCAACTTCATTGTATTCAATTTACTGATGATTGTATATGGACTTGTCAGGTGAATAATAATAGTGCAAGCATACATGACATTCTAAGCAAAATCATCCCAACTAGAAAACACCTTTTTATCCTTGATGGATATACCAATACAGGGAAAAATAATTATGAAATTATGTTGACTTGCAGAGATTGGGTTAAACAATGTCTTTCACGCGGCAAAATCAAAAGGCGACTGCTCATTGTCAGCTCCATGGCTGCTAGGCCGAAACGCAAGATTGATGCTGATTATAAATCTGGAGTTAGAGAATTTTTTGTATATTCATGGAATTTGAAAGAATATCTTATGGTTGTTAAAAATGACAATTTCTTAAAGAATATTAAGAACTATTCCAATGACATTACAGATTCAAATAAAGATGATACTTTATCACTTGTAGATTTGGTTAAGTCAAAATTTTACTATGCTGGTGGAAATTTTCGTTATATGTTTATGAGTTCAATTGCAGATATAAAGATCCAAATTGAGGAGTCTATTAATGAGTGCGATGATCTAAGCCTTTATATCACTGGACGTATCGGTGATCGTAGTCCAAAAGTTATAAATAGACTTTATGGCAGTCTTTTAGTGGATGACTCCAGAATAATTCCACTCGTCTGCGATTATGCTATATCTATGATAGGAAAAAGAATGGGTCCTGAGACAATTCGAAAAATTGCAGATTATTTTAGTACAAATCCTTCAATGAATGGATGGCTTTTCGAAGAGTGGTTTTTTTCTTTACTGTGCCATGATGATTTATATTTGTATTTGAAAGGGGAGCAATTAGAGAAAGTAACTTGGCACAAATGTAGTATACTACAGAAAATTAATTTTAGTTTTTTTTCAAAAGAAGAACCTAATATATCAGCTAATGGAGCTTGGTTGAGGCCATTAAATTTTAATCAGAGAGGCTATGATGCAGTTTATATGAACAAAAAGGATGGCTATGTAAGATTTATTCAAATTACAAAAAGTAAGAGACATGCCTTCATCATAGAATACTTTTTTGGATTATTGAAGGAACTTGGACATCACTTTGAGATCAAAACATTGGAAATATGTTTTGTTGTTCCAATACAAATCCTAGATGAGTTCAGAATAGAAGGTTTGTCTGGTAACGGCCTTTTGAAACCATTTGGTTGGAAGAAGGGAAAAGAAAGTCAAATTATCAAGGTACTGGGGATTTGTGGTTGGATATAACAGGTAATTATATTTTTTCCGCAATCTCTTAAAGAAAGATAATTGTGACTCTTTTTATTTAGTCAAACTTTGATACTTCGTTTCTTTTGCAGGCCATTATAAATTCTAATGCAATGCAAATGCAATTCGACTATATTATTCACTTCCTCATTTCAGAGTTTGAAAAAACACAAAAAATCAAGATATTAGAGATTTATGGCTGAACATGACAGGTAATTCTATTTTCCCCGTAATCTCTTAATGATAATTACGATCCTTTTTATATGATAAAAACTGTTTGGATACTTCATTTCTTTTGAAAGTCATTATACATTTTATTGTAATACAAATACAAATTTACTTAGTCATTCACTTATGATCATTTTTTGCAATGTAAAGTTTGCCAAAAAAACATGGTGCAACATCACTCCAATTTCTGACAATGCGCACACGTCAGATATATCGATGGACTTAACGGATTACCCAAATCTCGTGGTAAATCCATTATTTTTGTGGTGGCGGTGGACCGGCTTTCAAAATCTGCTCATTTCATTCCAATGGCTCATACGTTCTCGACAAAGAGAGTCACACAAAGCTTCTCCTAACAAAATTTTCACCTCCATAGTCTACCTAATACCATTGTGTGAGACGTTTATTAGTCACTTCTGGAAGGAGCTGTTCAATCTTAGCGGAACCACTCAAGCCATGGCTTTGACTTATCACCCTTATCTGTCGGGCAAATAGTCAATTGCGTGCTGGAAACGTACCTGAGATGTTTCCTAGAAGAAACCAAAGGAGTGTGTAGGTTGGTTTTCGTTGGCAGAGTATTGCTACAACACCCACCACAGGACACTTCAAAAAACAACACTTTAAGTTGGTATTTAGTTGGGATCCTCAACGATTTCTTCCATATACATCAAACTCGGCCCGTGTCGAATGGGTACACTAGTGACTACTTCCGCATGATTTCATTCTAGATATGCCGTTGTTCCATCTTTTGCAGGCACATAACCACGTGAAACAATTCTTGCACTCGATCCGCTCAACAGATGACGAACTAACTCTAACGCGATTCTTTGGGCCTCATCTTGGACCGCATCCGTCAAGTGGCATATCAACTGAACCTTCTCGCATAAGCAAAATATTCCTAATGTGTTCCACATTTCAACACTCACGCAATATTTAGGAGATCCACGCACCAATATTCCCGAATTGCCAATCATGACAGAAGGATGAGTTCGGCTCAAACCGATTCAACTCATTTGCGTATGGGTTATCCAAGGAATCAAGGAGGTATTGGTCCAGTGTGAGCAGCAGACAGAAGTCACTTTGGTGATGTTGGGCAGCATTATGACCTGAGTACGAGTAATTTGAGCTCTCGCTCTAGAGGAAGCAGGTGATGTTGCAGTCACATTATGGGGTCACACGTACAGACATTACAACATTAACAAGGACCCGAACATCAAAGTACGAGTGCATGAAGATACATAGGAGAGAATAAGGGAGAAGAAGAATCATATTTCTAAATTTAAATTTCCTGCAGTTAGATATTTATATTTGTAATTCCTTAATTTTCTATTTGCAATTCTTTTATAAGGGGGCTTAGTATAAAAAGGCTCCATTATTAATAGTTTGTCGGGGAATGATATGCTTGACCTAAATCCTACTCTCCTAATTTCTTTTTCCTCTCCTTCTCCTTCTGTCGGCTACACCTAAGGGTCAAAACCCCAGGGCGTGCGAGTTCCCCATCGACTGTTGAATACCTCCTCCGACCACCATTAGGGTGCCTGAGGAATGGAGGGAAGAAGTTTTGTTCCAATAGCTTCAATCCAACTCTCTTAAGACTGGTAATGCTATAGGGAATACAACAACTCCCTTCTCAACTTTAATGCATTAGGTACTCGTCCACCAGGGAACACAACGACTCCCTTCTCTACTTTGATTTGATCAATAGACATGGGAAATGAACTTGGATAGATTGCTTATCTTAGGACTCCAAGTCTCCAACAGATAAAATGTAAATCATTAGAAAGCACCATTAGAAATTTTGTGATAATCTAGAAGGAATGTTGATAGATAAGGGTTAATAAATGAGCTCTAGATTATCTTTGAAACAAATTGAAGTGATCTCTGATATTAGATGCCATTGCAGAATTTACTCTTTCTTATTTAGGGTCTGTTTTGGACAGTTATGGCGTTTGAGGGATGTCGGTGTGAGGGTACCGTCGTAAATGAGATGGTTGTGGTTTAGTTGTGTTTGGATCTTCTGTTACATCTTTTTGGCCCAATTTATTTTCTAGGTTGTGACGTTCATCCTCTAAAGCTTTATCACTTCTGCATGACTGTGGTTACTTTTTGGCTTAAAACATCTTTTTAAAAAGATAGTGCATGTGACTGCACATACCCAAATGCTACATGTGACTTTCATAACTGCATTCACAACCGTTAACTCTTTCAAAAAATATGCCCACTGGAGAATAGCGTGGCTCTTACAGTGTTTTGTCATTCAAAACAGTTCTCTTATGAAGATCACATCTATCGTCCAGCTACTATTGTATCCAATTATTAAAATTTCTGTTTAATGATTGAGAAGCAGCTTTTTTGTTCTGTTTGGAGCACCATTGATTGTTAGTGTTTCCATTACATTTCTTTTTGTTTTGTGATTTGCTATATGACTTACAAGAACCGAGATAAGCTGATCACATTACCCTGCCAGCATCAATACCACAAAGATCGCGTTACTCAGTGGTTAAGGATCAATAAGGTAATATTCTATGATTTCCTTTTTATAACATTAAAATGTACCATCCAAATAAACAACTGCTTGTTATTTTATTCGAGCGGCGGAGCCACGGCCCTCAATTAGGAAAAATAATAATAAGTATATTTTTGTTTTCAGACTTAATAAGCATAAATTTATAGGGCTGACAATAATTTCCATTGCAAGAATGTTGGAAAAAATTAGTTGAATGATGTCAATATTCTCAACATTTTCCACTCAGAAACTATACAACAAATAACAACACTCAAGCCTTTATCCCACTATAGTGGGGTCGGCTATATGGATCCTTTGTCGCCATTGTGCCATATATTTAGTCATAATCTCACTAATACCTGACGTAAGACAAATCTATAGGAGGCGGATAAACGGTAACCTAATCCTACATGCCATGAAATGTCTTAGATTTTAAACACAAATAATTCAAGACAAGACGAAATAATTTATTTAAGCGAGACAAGCTTAGATTTTCCTCCACGTGGAGGGCCATGCGAGAGCGCGTGACGAATGAATCCTGTAAATCACAATATTTATCCAACGTACAACTATCATACAAGAAATCCAAAACAAGTATAAGATTCAATCCAATATAAATATGCTGAAAATAATAATCAAGTACAACGAAATCTCACCAAATAGTGGGCTGACAAAGACACTGAAGAATCCAGAGCCAGACATGCTTGTACGACGATCCGAGGTGGAACCAGAGGCGTGGAAAACGATGTAGGTGGCTGTCCTCGATGGTGGAAGGTAGAATCGGGCCGGAAATGAATATATCCGACCACGTCTGGATAGATCCATGCGAGGGATTGGTGGATCCGATGTTTGTTAGTGGATCCAGACTAAGGGATGTACGGTTGGAGGGAATGACGGATCAGAGGCTGAAATTCCAGGTCGGGGCTGATCCGGGAGGGAGAGTGCTTTGGGTGGTGGTTCCATGTGAAAAGGGGGCTGCGACAAGGAGTCGGCGGCTGTGGGAAACAAGGCAGCTGTCGTGGGGGGAGCTGGAACAGGGGCGGCGTAGGCGGAATAGGGGGAGGAAGCGGCACCGGTTGTTGTTGGGGTAGTGGAGGGACTGGCGGTTGGTTTTGGGGAGCGGGAGGGCTTGCAAGGGCTGTTGGAGACCGGAAAAACAGGCTGCATTCTGCTGAAAACAGCAGGGTTGTATGTAGGGAAGCGACTGTTACGAGGGGCTTTGGGAAGGCAGTAGAAGAGTTAGAGGTGGGGAAAAGGTGGCTAGGGTTAGGGGTTACCTTGGGGAAGAAAATACAAGCCTCGGAGGCGTCACCTAGGGTTACACGGAGTCAGTACCGTGGGGTGATCTCGGGAATCCGGGAAAAGCTTTCTCCAAATTTTGCATTGCCTCAAAACTAGCCACTGTATGTCTATTTATAATAAAACAAAAGCTATGACATCCTACATTCGACGGCTATGATTGGTTGGAGGTGAGGTCACTCAAATACAATGATAATAAACCAAAAATTCTAATGTAATATATCAAATTGATTCGCAGCGCGAATCCGGACGCATCTGCGGAGTCCGATCATCGATCCGGGCACGACTTATATGGAAAATCACCAATCGGCTCCAAACGGGCCCAAAACTCGTCCTCCACTGAGATCCTCTCCTCTGCTCCACATCAATCTCCCCGACTTGAAAGAATTCATCTCTCGATGAATAAGGATCGAAGTTCTCTCGATGTATGTCAGGTAAGACTTGAAGAGGTCCACCAAAGGTTGTCCATGTGTTGTCTAGGGAAGAGTGTCCTCGCCCATCAATTCCCCCCGACTAAAAAAGCTGTCATCTCCAGTGAATGAAGACGACTGTAATGAAGTCGAAGTCCAGGGGCGAGTCGATCGAGCTCTGCTACAAGTACCCAAGTGTGATCAACATCTGTAGTAGGAATGTACTGACGGAGTTTGGTCTCCGTGATGCTCTCAACACTCAGCTCACGAGTGGTGGTTCCTGGTGCGATCGGTGACGCCGTAGGTTGAACCAAAGATGACGAGTTCCCATGTGGGTGGGTGTCAAAAGTGGGCAAATAGTGGTGGCCATTAGACGAGGGTGGCTATGAGGGTGGTAAGACAATGAGAGTGGAGTTGTGGGCGGCTGGGGTCTACATTGCTTGGGTCCACATACTCGCGAGGCTCGTAGTATAGCGTCAGATCTCCAACATTAAATATCGGATGAATGCCCATACTTGCAGGGAATCATAGGTATCTGCTTCGATCTGTTTTATGATTATATAGAGATCTATTTGCCTAACGCTCAAGTTTTTAGCAAGCCTCACATGGTGCCTCACAACGCAGATTCTCACCATCACCTGCTCGTCTTCATAAAATACCTTCTCTTGCCAGTGACCATTCACATGTGATTTACAAAAATTATTATTCACAAAATCATGCAAATGATGCAAATGAAACACGACAAACACTACATACCTGCTACGAAAAAGTCTAATAATGACTGGGACATCTCTAAAATTTGGTGGCCTATCATGGGGCTCTCTCATTGGAGTGTAGAAAAACTCATCCCATATGTGTCGAGTGTTCAGGTGACCATGTGAGACATCAATACTCAAATACGAGCTCGTAAGGACCTAAATGTCTCGTAGGGAATGTGTCACATCAGGGGGCTCATCAGGAGGTGTGTACAAAAAGTCATCGCGTATGAGCGACCACCTGAGTGAAAATCGTGTACACCGACTAGGAGACATGACTCTAGCATGTGGTGAGTGTCCCCGACAAGAAAGAACTCATCAGGTGGGTCAGCGGGTGGTGTGTCCCAAAACTCATCAAGAGTGTGACGTGTCATAAGGTTGGTCCTAAAAAATATGAGTATGCTCTAGTGTACTCAAGGTAGGCCCTACATACGTTATGCTCCACGCAAGATCTATTATCTGGTGCAAGGACAAAGATGATAATGAAAAGGACACCAATAACTCAAAACTCATAAACGAGAGGCTCACCCGAATCGCATCCTCACCAGGATGTGGCGGATCATAAGGAGGCTCAACTGGGGGCTTGTCATAGAACCCGTCACTAGGGTCAAGGTCCTCTAGATGAGTACCATCGTGAGGGGTAGTGTCCCCGTTAATGGGTGACATAGCCACCACGAGTTCAACTCCAAGCTCTGGGCTCTCGGTCGTGATGTGACTCAGAGCAATGAGAATGGGAGAGGGACATTAGAACTACTCTCAAGACTGGGTCTGTCGGCGTGGTGTCAAGGCATGATTCTAGCGTAGGGGTGCTAATTAACCCAGGACATAACAAAAGTCGGGGTGTAGGTGAGGAACACAATACTATAGACTCAATAGGTCGCTCAGGCTCATTCTTAGTCAGGGTCACAAGAGATGAGTCATAAACAAGAGATAAGTCACTCACTGGGCTATGTACCTCACTAGGGTGAGAGCAAACCGCATTAGGTATCACTTTTAACGTGGCTGACAAGACATTGGTAAGGCATCGTGGTGACCTCAATATGTGAGGGACTCGTACTGCGGAGGTGAAGTTGAGAACCTCATTGACTAGCTCTTGTGGATCTCAAATACTGTTCATAACGAAGGGCGGACTGATATGTCTCCACGAGGGATTTCGAGCTATGATAAACCACCTCAGTACGTATGTCATACCAAAGTCCAGCCCGAAATCGGGAAATTGTCATGGCTGGGTCATCTCGGATATCACTCCTCAACCACTAACTCATCCAAACGGTCCTTGTACTCAGCAACATGCATGGATCCTTGCTGAACGAAAAATAATTGCTCGAGAAAGTGACTCTGATACGGTGGAGGCAAATACCTCTGACACAACATACGCTTCATATCCGCCTAACTAGTGATGCGATGAAGTCGATCACGCTCGCATGTCCTCTCAATGCTAAGCAAATACGCTCTTGCCTGATCTAAAAGCCTAAATTTCGCAAACTTGATGTGACGCTCACCGAGTAACACAAAATGATCGAAATAATACTCTATATCTACGAGCCAATAACTGAAAGACTTGGGACTCAATGAGCCGTCAAAAGAAGGAGTAATAGTACAAAACTGACTTTCGAGATCTCTTTCAAAATGACGTTCCTCATAATAATCATCCCTAATGTAGTTGAGTCGAGTTAAAGAATCAACACGATCCGCTCACGTGCAAGGATACGAACGACGACAATCATCATACTGATCGTCTCTAGTATAGTGGGGTCGTGTCAGTGTGTCAACACGATCTCTGATCGTGGTGTGCCGCAGTCTAGAATAATCGTTGTAGTAATGTTAAGGTCTTCCTGACGGGGCTCTATGGACGCGAGTGTAAGTGGACTCGAAACCTCCTAATTGAGGAGGGAAATAGTGGTGATGCCTCGACATGACAAAATCCTATAGACTCTACAACTGCGTATCAAAAAAGTGCGAGCAACCTGGCTCTGATACCAATTGACGCAGGACGAATCTATAGGTGGTGGATAAACAGTAACCTAACCCTACTTGCTATGCAAAGCCCGACGGATTAATCACAAATTAGATAATAAACATTAACATCTCACGCATGGAGGGCCAAAGCAAGAACGCGTGACGAATGAACCCTGCAAATCACAATATTTATCCAAACAAACAACTACCATACAAGAGATCCAAAACAAGTACAAGATTCAATCCAATATAAATATGTTAAAAATAATAATCAAGTACAACGAAATCTCACCAAATAGTGTGATGATCAAGGCACTGAAGATTTCGGAGCCGGAGATGCGTGTACGACGATCTTAGGTGAATTCGGAGGTGTATAAAACGATGTAGGTGGCTGTGCTCAATGGTGGAATGTAGAATCGAGCCGGAAATGGATAGATCCAACCAATTATGGGTAGATTCGGGCGAGGGATTACTAGTGGATCCGGGCTAAGAGATGTAAAACGGGTGGAGGGAATGACCGGGGGCTGAAATTCCAGATCGGGGGTGATCCGGGAGGGGGAGGGCTTTGGGTGGTGGTTTCACGTGAAATAGGGGCTGTGGCAAGGAGTCAGAGACTATGGACAACAAGAGAGCTACCGGGGGGGGGGGGGGGGGGGGGGCAGAGGCAGAATAGGGGGAGGAAGGGGCGCCGATTGTTGTTGGGGGAGGAAGGGGCGCCGATTGTTGTTGGGGCAGTGTAGGGACTGGCGGCCGGTTTTGGGGCGGCAGGTGGGCTGGCGGTGGCTGTTGGAGGGGAAAACAGGTTGCAGGCTGCTGAAAACAACAGGGCTGTAGGTAGCAAAGGGACTGTTATGGGGGGCTTTGGGAAGGCGGTAGAGGATTTAGGGATGGGGAAAAGGAGGTTAGGGTTAGGGGTTATCTTGAGGAAGAAGATACAAGCCTTGGATTTGTCACCTAGGGTTCCACGGAGTCAGCACCGTGGGGTGATCGCAGGAATCTGGGAAAAGTTTTCTCCAAATTTTGCAATGCCTCAAAACCATCCACTAGCCCACTACATGTCTATTTATAATGGAACAAAAGCTAGGACATCCCACCTTCGACGACTATGACTGGCCGGAGGTTGGATCACTCAAATACAATGATAATAAAACAAAAATACCAAAGTAATATTAATATATCAAATTGATTCACAACGCGAATCTAGACGCATCTGCGGTGTATGATCATCGATCCGGGCATGCCATATTTGGAAAGTCACCAATCGATCCCGAACGAGCCCAAACACGTCCTCCATTGCAGGTTCTCGCCTCTGTTCCACATCAATACCTAAGTACATCACGTCTTTCCTTATAGTTTCATTTCAGGTCTTTATTGGTCAACCCCTCTCCCGTTTAACATGCCTAGTGATTAAACTCTCACAATGCCTAACAAGTGCCTCTAATGGTCTCCTTTGTATGTGTCCAAACCATCTTAGTCGAGCTTCTCGCATCTTCTCTGCAATTGTTCATAAAAATTATTTATCTTATTAAATATACGACCTATAAATATTAAAGCATTTATACTAGCATCTTTATTCTCTAATTTTATTTATCATGTTGATTTTTTAATTCATTTATCATCATTAATAAATAGTCTTGTCTCGATTATTTATGATTGGATTTATGAACCGCCATTTATTTATATTCACACATATTAAGTGATGTCCGAGGTGTTAAACCTAAATTAAGCAATGTTAGATGCCCTTAAAATGAATCTCATCATGGGTAGGTGAGCACTCTCTTTTTCTTGATGATCTCATTGCCAGCCTATGGTGGAAACCCAGATGGGGGGGGGGGGAGTATTTAGAGTATTTAGAGTAAATAAGCGCGCCTCTTCATTTCGTCTCATAGGTATTTATACTCATGGTCAAGATATCCAACGTGTCCATGGTAATTATTATATTAAATAGGAAATGCAAAGAATAAAAATGCGAGCAAAATTAATGAAATTTACTTTCTTCTTCTACCTCACCGATTCACGCCTCAATCTACTTCTTGCTACATTTTTGCATGCAAAATACTTTTGTAACATAGCCCCTCTCTTTCAAAATGAGTTTTTCCTCGAGTTCAAAAAAGGGGTAGGCCTCGTAAAAAATGTGTAACAATTACCAACTGGGTTCTAGGTCTGATGATTTTCCCTAACGTAATTCTATCAATGATTGAGCTCCTGCTCCCACTGATTGAGATCACTTTTGCTTCATGCAGGTCTTACTAATTTCTCTGCATGTCTTTGTAACCTTTTCACTGAGCTCGCCATTTTCCACCCATTTGTTTCATCCCAAAATAAACCACCACCTCACTGCTTTTTATAGGCCCTCCTGCCTGTGTCAGACTCCCATACATATCTTCGTATGCAGTTGAACTTGCGGCCCCTCAATCCTTCCCGGCTGTACTGGGGTTTCCACCTTTCGACTTCCAGAAATCGTGGACGCTCGTGCTTCAAATGCTTGCTGATGATCATGCTTTCAGTGCTCACCGCTGCCCTGAACTCGCCCATCCCTGATTTCAGTACTCATTGCCTTGCTAATTGTAGTGCTTGAGGTTGACAACCTTTACAGGAAGTTTGCCTAACTTATGCAAGGGAAGTTTGAGATGAGCAGTATGAGTGAGATCAAGTTCTTCTTGGGCCTCCAAGTAAGACAGTCTGATGATGACTTGTTTATATCCCTGTCTAAGTTCATCCGGCAGCTGATTGAAAAGTTTGAAATGGAGAATGTCTCCATCATGAAAACTCCCATGGTGTCAAGTATGCCTATAGACAAAGATGAGGCAGGGGGACATGTTGATGAAACTTTGTATAGAGGGATAATTGACTCCCTTCTATACCTTACTGCAAGTAGGTCAGATATCATGTATGCTACATGTGTTTGTGCTATGTATCAGACCTGACCTAAAAAAATTTCACTACTCTGCTGCTAAGAGGATCTTGAGATATCTTAAGAGCACACCAGATCTTGGCCTATTATACCCTAGAAATAAGGATTTTGAATTAACTGGTTATTCAGATGCAGATTTTGCAGGCTGCAAAGAGGACAATAAAAGCACTTCAGGCACCTGTCAGTTCTTGGGAGGAAGACTAGTGTCATGGAGCAGCAAGAAGCAAACACGTGTTATAATTTCACCTACAGAGTCAGAATATATAGCTGCTGGGAGCTGCTGTGCACAATCGTTGTGGATCCAACATCAGCTCCAGGACTATAAACTCCAGATAAGTAGAAGTCCTTTATTTTGTGATTCTACTAGTGCATTCTCTATAGTTAGGAATTCTGTCTCACACAGCATGAATAAACACATAGAGATTAAGTATCACTTTATAAGAAACATGTGGAATGTGAAGATATCAGTCTTGAATTTGTCCCTACAGACAGATAAGTGGCTGACATCTTCACCTAGCCCCTAGATGAAGCAAAGTTCAACACTTTCAAATTTGAGTTGGGTATGTTGAACCTGATATAGCTTCATTTGCTTCTCACTTTGTTTTTGGTTGCAGGAATTACTATTTCTTGCAGGGTGTGAAGACCACAAGTGATATCAAGACTGGAATGGACTAGAGTGTCTATCAGATAAAATGATAGAAGATGCTCCTATTGAGGGGGAGCAAGTACTGATGCTCCTATTGAGGGGGAGCAAGTCCACCATACAGGAACAAATTCAGCCTCCTGTAGAGAAGAAACTAGCAGTTGCACCAGTTGATTATCTGAAATCAAAAAGGGGGATAAGATAATCAGAGACGGCCAACACCTCCCTGACTATTCTACAGAAGTCAAAAAGGGGGAGAAGGGAATGATCAAGGACATGACCAAGGCCAGACAACAAAATAGGGGGAGTAGGTGATGATCACCATACTGGTAAGGAAAATGTGGTACATGGAAAATGTGGTAATCTATAACTTTCTTTTTGACATATATTGTTGCTGCATATGTTGGTGTATATCATTGACAAAGAATTTTGAATAAGGGTTTGACTTTTTCAAATATGGGGAGATTGTTGGTGATCCCAATGTCCCGAGATTTGTAAGAAGTCAAACAAGTCAATGATACACACCTAGTTATATTTGATGTATGCTCAAGCTCATGCATGCGGGTGTTTCCTTGTCACATGGATTGGACAGGTGTACTCAAAGAAGGATGTTGGAAAGATAGGAATCTGTTTAGGTCCACAGTCGTCGAGTGAAGCAAGCTCACTCAACGACAGATGTCTAAGGAAGAAAGCTGGAAAGAGATATTCAACCAAGTCTACGTGCGTTAAGTGAAGTCAGTTCACTCAACGCCAGATGTCAAGAAGAGTTGTCGACAAAGGCAAAATTCTGGTTAAGTCCAGAGGCGTTGAGTGAGGACAGATCACTCAACGCTAGATGAGCAGAAGCGTCGAGTAAAGACCAGTCAGTCAAAGACTTTACTTTGACAGTGAAGAGAAGTGGCTAAGTCCACAGACGTTTGAGTGAAGCCAGTTCACTCAATGCCGTACAACAAAAAGCGCCGAGGAAAGACTGTGCAGTCAAAGATTAAGAAGAAGGAAGACAGAAAGTGGCCAAGTCCACATGCGTTGAGTGATGTCAACTCACTCAACGCCATACAACTAGAAGCATTGAATCAAGCTACTTCAGTCAAAGCCACAGAGAATCTGTCAAAGAAATATGACTATGTCCAGATACGTTGAGTGATGTCAACTCACTCAACGCCATACAACTAGAAGCGTTGAATCAAGCTACTTTAGTCAAAGCCATAAAAAATCTGTCAAAGAAATATGCCTAAGCACAGAAGCATTGAGTGAAGCCAGTTCACTTAACGTCATGCTAATTCTGTCAAAGCCAAAGAAAAAGAAGACAAAAAAATTAACCAAGTCCAGAAGCATTGAGTGAAGTCAACTCACTCAACGCCCAAAGAGGAATGCATCGACAGTGATATGGTCAGTCAAAGCTTAATGAAGATAGACAGAAAAATCTGTCTAAGTACATATGCGTTGAGTGAGGACAGATCACTCAACGCATCAGCAAGATGACAGAGTTCAGAGAAGCGGCTAAGTACAAAAGCGTTAAAGTGATGAAGCTTTACTCAATGCTCTCAACGCCTAAGATGCAAAAAGGTTCAGATTGTTGACCAAGTGTTTTGGTGTTGAGTGAAACTTGTTCACTCAACACTCTCAATGCCTGGAAGTGCAGTTTATCTGACTAAGTGTTTTTGCGTTGAGTGAAACTTGTTCACTCAACGCATTCAACGGCTGAGTTGGAATTGAGAATTTGGCTAAGTCCAAAGATGCTGACGTCAACAAAAGTCAACAATAGTCAACATAATTCAAATTCATTGCGAGAAAGTTGCAGTCCACCACTAATGGCGTCGGCGGCCAGCTGTAAGATTTATTCTGTAAAAGGAGGCTATATATCTGCAATTAAAGTTGGACCAACGGGTCAAAAGTGCTGTTGGACGGCGGATGATAAAAGGAATGAGATCGGCGAAGAAGAGATTCTTTTTCAAGGGTTTGTCTTTTCGCAAAGCGAAAAAACTTCGCCTTCTTCCTCGCCATTGTTGCATAGCTCGAAACAGAAGTTAAAAATCGACTGAACCCAAAAGGTCATCAAGTTAGCTGCCGCGATCAACACCGACAATAACAAGATCAGAGACATTTCTCAGAGAGAAAAGCAGCCAAGGCCTACGCCTGCTGCAGTTACTTCACAACCAAGGCCTACCCCTGCTGGAGACTATTTTCTGGAGCTGTGAAGAAGCAATCTGGACTGAGTTTTCTCAGCACAGGAGGAAGACACAGATCATTTCTCTGTTGTCTATTCAACATCAATAGAACTAATTTTCTGTAGGATCTTTCTAGATCTGAGTTGTAAGCCTATTTATAAAGGCCGAGTGTAGGATCTTGTATAGATTTGAGTGGTAGGATTCTGTTAAGAATTTGAGTGTATAGCTTTTGCCTGAGTGGTAGGATTCAAGTGTGAATCTGAGTTGTAGGATCCAAGTTGGATCTGAGTGGAGGGCTTTGGGCTGAGTTGTAGGGCACTTGTGCCTGAGTTGTAGGATCCTTTGGATCTGAGGTAGGACTATCCTTCTAGCCTGAGTGGTAGGGCCTTTTGGCCTGAGGTAGGTGATCTTTTGATCTCTGAGTTGTAGGGCTTTGTTCCCGAGCTGTAGGTCTTGGAGGAGACTGAGTGATCCTGCGGGATCGTGTTGTAAGATCTTAGGAGCCGAGTTTTTGGTGAAGTGTCTTGTCTAACACACTGTTAGAAAGGCGGAAGAGACATTGGACGTACCCATACTCTGAGGAACCACTATAAACCATCTGTGTGTTGTGCGTGATCTTCTTGAAAGCAATACTAACTAATCACATCAGACACAACTCAGATAAAGTCCAAAAGAAAGTTAAAAAACCTAAAAACCTATTCACCCCCCCTCTAGGTGTTTAACTACCCTTGAAATCAAAGACTTTCATATGGTATGTCAAACCTATCTTTATAGTTTACATAAATATATGAATTCTTCCCAACGCGATAAAGGCCCCTCAATTTAAAGGAATTTTTGGCTGTGGATAGCCAAAATCTTCATCTCCCCACTAACTTGGTGAGGAAAATGAGGGCTAAGTGGGGTTGACCAGGGTTGACCAAAGTCAACCCCACTAACGCCATCACCGCACTATTGGATCTTGGAGCGCCCTTAGGGGGGGGGGGAGTGAATAAGGGTCTTAAATAATTTTTAACTTCAAGAAGAGAATTGTTTTCTATTCATATCACCAGCTGTAGCGATACCGCAAGCATTTGTAACAAAAAATTCACTTTCTTTTACAACTCAGAGTAAAAAGATTATAAACACGTAATTAGAGAAAAATAATAATTTTATTACAGAATTTATGATTACAAAACTGTGATCTCAATCACGCTTTGGATCAAGACGACAATAAATTATTTTCTTTTTCTATACCGACCCTTCTCCCAAGTACCGGGTGGTTCTAACTTATCTCTCCTTGATAAGGCCTCAACCTGCCCTTAGATCTACCCTAGACCTAATTGCCACAACACGGCGAATTGCGGAATCCTCCCAGGGAATCGACATGCACACCAGATGAGTTTGCCCCTAAGTCTCACAAGACTTGGTCTCCCATACCTGCGGCGAATTTACATCACTCAGAAAAATAAAGTAAAAATACAACAATAATAAAGAAACTCCCGTAGGATGATGGACTCGATGGTGAATATGCATGATCGATCTTTCTCCTAGTCCGTGGCCTTCTCTGTTGGAGTATATGGTTCGCATCTCTTTAGTTTGACAATATCAAATCTCACGTTATATTTAATCATACTTGTGTTTGGTATATTGTGTATGAGTACAGGCTCAAAAGAATAAAAAAACTCAAGCTCTGGGAGCTACCGCCACGCGCTAAAGCGCTACCGCCGAGCGATAGCCTTGAATTAAACTGAACGAGTTCGCGGGAACCTACCACGTGTTGCTAGCATTTACCGTGGCGCGCTAGCGCTCTCAACGAGCGTTGAGACGATTCGTCGAGAAGATTGAACTACTGCCAGACAATAGCTGGGTACCGGCCACGGTAGCATAAAAAAAGAGGAAAATATTTACTGGGATATTTTTCCATTTTTGTTGGACAGCTGGCGGCGAAAACGCGAAAAGAGAGCTACCGCCGCGCTGCAACCCTACCGCCAGCGGTAGCTTATTTAAGTCGTATAAAAAGGATTTCGTTTTTCGTTCCTTGCATGGAGACAGAGATTTTTGATTCTAGGGCTGCTGAGACGTCTCAGAGCACCATTGTACCGTCTCCGTTGAAGTATGAGAAAGCCGCCTCCCTCTCGTTCGTGCACGAAGATCTCCGGCGAGCAAAGGACTACACCGACCACAAGAAGTTGATCGTTTGCAATAGAACTAAGATCCTTAGCACCGGTCACGCACTGCTCAACGGATAAATCGTCTTAAGGGAGAATTACTTCAAATCTTCTTATTGTCTTTTTCTCTTTTTCTAATTGTTTGTGGGTGATGAAAATCGATCTGTGAAGGTCGTCAGAATCCAGGAATTGTTCCGTGAGAAATCATCCCGGGGAAAGGACGTCTAGATCGGGGGATCTAGTGGGGCTCTAAGACACTTTCTTGTGTGAAAGTGAAGAACCATCTCGAAGACCTTTCCGGGGAGGAAAGGGAGAGAGCCAACCGGTCCGGTAATAGGGTTGGTATAGAAACAAAAATGAAATCTTTGTCAATCATCGTCTTCGATCTCCAGCTTCATGGAGATCTAGTTGTTTGTTATTGTGAACCACTTTTATTTCTTCTGAATAAAATTATTACTCGTTCTTCATTCTGATTATTATTTCGTAGTTGTATGCTGGTAGATCTTTGAAGGGTGTGTATGTCTCCAAGGCGAAGTTTACGTAGCAAAACGAGTTCTGTGACCTACCGTCGTTAGGGCTGTTAGCAAATAGTACAGTTCGTGATTAATTCGAGATTCGATTCGTGAAAATTCTATAAATATTCGTAATTTTCGAATTCGAATTCGGATTCGAATCCAAATTCAGATTCGAATAATTTTTGAATCCGAATCTGAATAAATTTATCCCTATTCGAAGTATTCGCGAATAGTTCACGAATAGTAAAATTACTTAAATAAAATTAAATCTATTTAATAAAATTATATATTTAATTATTCCTAATAGAAAAATTTGAATTCGAATCTGTGTTCGAATCCGAATTCGAACCCGAATTTGAATCCAACATTTCATATCGAATTCGAACCCGAATTCGAATCCAACATTTCATATCGAATTCGAATCCGAATCCGAATCTGAATATTCGAACGAATCTGAATCCGTATCGTCGTGCGCTAGCAAGCTAGCGCCCCGCGATAGCATCCAGAACCTATCTTCCTGGGTGAAACTCATTTTAATTTTCAATTAAATCTCTAAATCTTATTCATCCCCCCTCTAAGGTTGATCACACGATCCAACAAGTGGTATCCGAGCAGGTTATTCCAAAACGGTTTCACCACCGGGAATAATGACCAACCCTATTCTCGAATCTACTAGTAGGGATGAAAATTGGTACATTTAAAAATCACTTAGCACCATCATTATTTATAGGTAAAAATTATGAATGGTGGAAAATATTGATGAAAGAATTTCTTATATTACTACATATAGAAGCTTGAAACATGACCTGTGTCAAGCCCCCAAATAATTTAAATGCGCGCGAATGCCATTTAAATGCCAAAGCTATGAACAGTCTATTTTGCGGGCTTGGTCAAGAAATTTTCAAACTCATCTACATGATTCCTACTGCTTATGATATATAGAAATTTCTTGAGTCTACGTATAGTTCCTCCTCTGTAGATGGTGAATTCGAACAATTTCTCATGGATCCAAGCGAAGAACCAAATGAAGACTTGCTCTTGAAAAAGGACATGACAACCACATCACGAGAAAATGATGATGAAATTTAATCTATGGATGAGGAAACACGTGAAGATGTCAAAAAAACTATACGCTCCAATCTTGTCTCATCCAAGAGCAATGTAAGAAAATCAAATCTCTTCTTGTATGTAATTCTATTTCTACATTGCATGTGCTAGATGCAGTTAAACGTAGATTGAAGAAATTGAAAAGTATTAATCTAAAATTACGTTTTAAAAATAACTTTTTAAAAGCAAATGTGAATGTAAAGTCTACCATTGTCGTGTCTAGCTCTCCTGCATGCTCTTTAAATAACTACTCTATACCTTGTATAAATTATAACAAATTAAATGAAAAATATAAAGGGTTGAAAAAGAGCTTCTGTTTGCAAAAGAATACACTGAGAAACTGTGTCTAGAAAACTCATCTTTAAAAAGGAATTGTGTTAGATGCAATGATTATAAAATTAAAATTAGGGAGATGAATGAGACTTTGACGAATTCAGGAGTAAGTATGAAGCTCATGTTGAATCTATAGTCTCCTCTCTTAAAAATAGCACAATCGCGTATCATAAAGATAGACAGAATCTCAAAATTAAAAATAAAAAATTAATTACAAAAATCAAAACGCTTAAGGAAATTATGTTTTAAAACTCACAAAACACAACTCCAAAGTTTCAAGCAAAACTTAAAAGCGTGTTGAATATGATTTGCCACATATAACTGAGTCAATCAAAGAGAGTAGAAACTGTCATGCGCACACAGGTGAAATTCCTAAACATAAAAATCACCTTCACTTGCCAAAACAAATTACTCTGTATCTAATATCATATAAACATAAATTTCTTTTGAACAATCACTACACTATGAGTTCTTACGTTAAGCGACATAATACTAACTGCGAGAACAATTTCAATATATCTAGACCTCGAACGCAATATTGTTCAACTGAAGATCATCACATAAGAACTCGTAAAACTCTAAATGAAAATTTGCAATATAAAAACAATATTAAGCCAAAGTATGAATGGAGGCCCATTATGAAAAATGACGCATCTATTCCACAAGAAAGGGCACATCCATCATTATTCCCCCATGGTTTATCACGAAGTATTTGGTGTACCAAAGAGAACCACTTCACACAGTCTCACTTGGATACCAAAACCCCCTATCTAATAACATCCACAAATTGCGTGAAGTTCAAAATGAACTACACTATATCTTATTTCAGGATACGCTTACTAGTTGTTTTTGATGTCTTTTTACTTTATTAGTTTTTATTTGTGTTCTCTTTGGTTTGCTTTTGTCTTTCCTTTAATCTATGAATATCACGCTATTTGTTCTATGAACTATGCTATATGTGTTTGAGCCAGCACGATATGCATATACAACCACAAAATTAGAAGAACGTTAAAAACCCGGGTGAGCAGGGTAGTGTCACACGACTAATCACAAGTGCCAAATGTAAAAGCATAATAAATACTACCGGTAGTACCACTGCCGGCGTGAAAGTTCACCACAGATAGAACAATGTTTAACATGTCTGAAGTACAACATGAATAATAATAATAATGAAAAGTGGTAGTGCCTTCAAGCACCAAAACACTAAGTGATAGATGGTAGATGCTATTCCTTCGAAGAAGTCGGTGAAATGTTAAGCTTGCTCATCATTTTCTTCAGCATCTTCTTCACTCCTTTCACTTCCTTAGCAGTCTGCCTGACCTCCCTCCCTTGCTCCTCCACCATCCCGTAGATATCCCGACTGGTCTCCCGTAGGGATCCTTCACAGCATAGAAGAGGCTGTGAAGCAGGGGGGGCATGCTCGTGACGACGGAATCTCCTCTACTTTATAAATTTGAGGGCAGCATTCTGTTGGGTACTGTGACCAATCAATGGATGGGTACTTCCCCGTCAGAATACTTTGAATCACCCCACCCAATGGCAAGATGTTTAGTCGGTGACGCTCGAGAGACTTAAGCCGAAACGTATAGCGCATCATTGAAAGAAGTAAATCAGATACGCTAAAGGACTTATCTGCTAGGATATAGTATGTTACCATGGAGAGTTGGGCCGTTATCTTCTTCGTGTCCCCAGACTTGAACATTAGCGAGTGACGCATAATGTCTTGGATAATGCGAGCATCCGGGGTGAGAGTATCCACGGATGTGATGAGATCACGACAGCCGTCCACACCGTGGAGAACTTTATTTCTCTCCAGTCCCGAGAAGATCTGAAGGACTCGACGATATTGAGTCGCTCCCCACCTACGAACCAGACGTACTTACTCGCCAGATCTTCATGTAGTATAGTCACGATTTGGGTACCTATGCACAACTGTAACCCCTCCGTCCAGCTGTGTGTGAGCTGGATCCCGGAGGTTATTGCAAAACTCTCGAACAAGCTCCGAGGAGAAGGGGTCACCCGCTGAAATCACTGAGAGAACACCCGCATGATCCAAATAGCTGTAAATGTGGGTGTATCAGTCATCGATGTCGACGACCATCGGGACACTCACAGTCGCCTCGTCCACTGTAGGGAATGTCGATGCGGGTACCCTGGATCACTTGGAGAAACTCCGGCGAGGTGGCTGGGAGCTGGAAGAACCCATAATCTTGAAAAACACAAGATTCCAATTTTTTTAATCCAGGAAAAGGTGTTTCTGGGGTTACCGCAGCGCGGTAATCCGCTACCGCCGTGAGGTAGCGTGACGGACTCGACTCCATCGCCTTCCGCCGGATCTCCCGCAAAATCCAAATTTTCACGAATTTTTTGCAAACAACCTAAAGTTGAAGAAGATCAAGCACATATAACTCAAATCTGCGAAATCTAACTCGATCAATGAAGAAATTCTTCAAATCAAACCCAAAACATGTTGAAACCTCCATGGATCGTGCCCAAAAAGACAAAATCTCCTTGAACTACATTCAAATCTCAACACACATGGAAATAGGGGAGAGAAGGGGGAGTTTTTTACCTGGATCTGAGGTTGCGCCAGCGGAATGACTGAGCACGAGAGAGGGAGAGAGAATAAAAAATGGAAAGTGAAGGGTTTGGCCTTAGCGCCGAATCTAATAATCGTGCTACCGCGCGACGGTAACCTTACCGCCGACGCTAACATGATTCCTTTTAAAAAATAACTTTTGTAATTGCTGGTAATCTTCGTCTCTTAGTCAATATAAACAATAACTCAAGACCCACTGTGATGTGTCTCACAATAGCGGGGGCGTAGGTTTGTGTGTGTCTTAGAATCGTTAACTTGTAAATCACGTCTTGTCCTTAATCATGGGAGAGTTCCAGTAGGTCCATGTGAGGCACTGGGGGGAAACACCGTTTTAGGTTCAGTGGGTTCTTCTGAACGCACATGGGATTAACACCCCACCCTATGACACTTGTGCAGTTCCTCATGCCCATCCGTCACTGAGTACGGGGTTAGGTTGACGACATTTGGCTTAGGTAATTTGTGTCTTGAGCATTCTCATGTTATTTTTCATATACATAGCATGATCAATATTTCACATCTCATGTTCGTTAATGTCATGCATAATGTTATATCGTGTTGTCATGTGTCTGCTCGTTTTGGCGTTTTCTTCAGTCTTTTCCATTCGTCAAGTGTGTGCTGTTTTTAGTCTTTTTTATTTTCTAGTTTGATTTGTTTAGTCCGCTTGTTAAAACAAGAAAATTATAAAAAACCCAAAAATATAAAAAACTGTGGATCGTTCACTCTAAGGACACGCGTGACTTGAACCTTGACGCATAACGATTATGTATAATGTTTGATTTAGGATTGTTAATCCATGCTAATATTGTGTGATTATGTCATGATGTGCCAAATCTATAGGTACTTAGCTACGGAGTGCTACTAGACATGATAGTGTATGTTGAATATGCCTCTAGGTATGTGTGAGGATTTAGAAAGCGTAATGACTTTACACCGTTCACACATCCCTAGATAAACACTCGTGTAGAAATTCTAAGCTTACATGTCATAACTCGTGATGTTGTGTTTAACGCGTTAAGAATGACTTGAGCAATCAATGTCACAGTGTTCACTTTTATGTACAACTTAGAACATTGGGCCAAAATTTCTAGTGCTTAAGTCTCTTGTATACAAGTTAAAGTGTATCTATCTATGTGGGTAAATTTTGATTGATTTGGGGTCCTTGAACTCATATATATATATACATAAATGATAGTAAAAAACTGAATGAAAAAATGATGAGTACGTCATAAGCTATCAAATCATGTGTCAAGGATAGCCCCCAAACTCTACTCATTCTTCCTGATAAATCTTCATGAGCATTGTGAGGATGAACACCTTGGTAAAAAGAATCGTTTCGATTTTGTGCAAACACTAAAACTTAAGTTAGTGCCCTGTGTTCGAATCTTGGTATTAAGTAGATAGAAACGTGACGTGATTTTTCACTTCATTTCTCTTGTGTTAGCATCTTGCATTATTGAGATAAAACATGTACGTATGACTATTTCTATTTGATGTTTTGCCTATGATGCTACACGTTCACTTGTCATTATTCTATTTAACGCTTTCATGCATAAGAATTGGACTGAAACTACATTATATGTCTATAACACATGTGTTCTAGTACACGATCTCTATTCATGACGTTTACAATATTACACTGTATTAACTCTGCAAATCTCAACATTGTACTTCAAATCGTTGTGCATTTAGTTTTACTTGTGTTGTGCAAATTTCTGTTACTATAGAAAACACGTCAAATTAACTGTTTTTTTATTGGGTAGATCTATATTTATGGTGTTCCGCTCCAATTTTTACCCCTAGTGCTTATGATTTTTTGTGTGCATGTGCGCCTGTTATTTGATCTCTTTAGTATCACATGAACATAGTGGGAGCTTGAGTGTTCACACGACGTGTCAATTAGTCCCCGATCCTTTCAATAATATCAAAAGGGGGAGAATTGAGTGTTCATGAGAGTGTTCACGAGATCACGGGCCAATGCTAGTTGACTATCCTACCAGTTGAGTGTTCTTGACTATATCCTATGCTAGTTGAGTGTTAAACATTGCTTAGTCACGCATGAGAAGATTAGATGAAGATAGATCTTGTGTAGGGGGAGCGCACACATAGGGGGAGCACATATGTAGGGGGAGCCATGTTGATCGGTATTGATTCTTTCGATATTGCTTATTCTAACCTGCTAAATGTCATGATTACTGATTGGATTACACTATACCATATCTTTTTTATATCTCATGAACAAAATTTGATATTATCAAAAGGAGTTTGTTGGAGCATATGGTTCACATCTATTTAGTTTGACAATATCAAATCTCAGATTGTATTTGATCATACTTGTGTTTGGTATAGTGTGCAAAATTACAGGTTCAAAAGAATCAAAGAACTCAAGCTCTGGGAGCTACCGCCGAGCGATAGCCTTGAATTAAACTGAACGAGATCTCGGGAGCATACCGCGTGTCACTAGCCTTTACCCAGACGCGCTAGCGCTCTCAACGTGCGTCGAGACGATTCGCCGAGAAGATTGAACTACTGTCAGGCGATAGTTGGGTACCGCGCCGCAGTAGCATTAAAAAGAGGAAAAATATTTTCTGGGATATTTTTCCATTTTTGCTGCACAGTTGGCGGTGAAAATGCTGAAAGAGACCTACCGCCTTGCGATCACCCTACCACCGACGATATCTTATTTAAGTCGTATAAAAAGGATTTCATTTTTCGTTCCTTGCAAGAAGATAAAAATTTTTATTCTAGGGCTGCTGAGACGTCTCTGTGCACCTTTCTTCCGTCTCTCTCTTTTTCGAAGAGAAAGCCGCCTCCCTTCTGTTCGCGCACGAAGATCTCCGGCGAGCAAAGGACTACAACGACCACGAAGAGTTGATCGGTTGTAATAAAACTAAGATCATTAGCACCGGTCACACACCGCTTAACGGAGAAATCATCTTGAGGGAGAATCACTTCAAATCTTCTTTATTCCCTTACTGTCTTTTTCTCTTTTTCTAATTGTTTGTGGGTGAGGAATTTCGATCGGTGAAGGTCGTTGGAATCTGGGAAGGATTCCGTGAGAAATCATTCTGGGGAAGGGACGTCTAGATCGGTGGATTTAGTGGGGCTCTACGACCATTCCTTGCGTGAAGGTGAATAGCTGACTCGAAGACCTTTTCGGAGAGAAAAGGGAGAGAGCCAACCGGTCCGGGGATAGGGTCGGTAGAGAAACAAAAAAGAATCTTTGTCAATCATCGCCTCTGATCTCCGGCGTCATGAAGATCTGCTTGTTTGTTATTGTGAATCACTTTTATTTCTTCTGAATAAAATTATTACACGTTCTTCATTTTGATTATTATTTTGTGGTTGTATGCTGGTAGATCTCTGAAGGGCGTGTGTGTCTCCAAGGCGAAATTTACTCAGCAAAACGAGTTCTGTGACCTACCGCCGCGCGCTAGCATCCATAACCTGTCTTCCTGGGTGAAACTCATTTTAATTTTCAATTAAATCTGAAAACCTTATTCACCCCCGCCCCCCAACATTCACCTCGCCTGCAATTGACGGCCGGCCTCTCCATTTAAATCAGTCGTGTGAGGTCGCTGCCGCCTGCACTCGAATCCGCTGCCGTCTGCACTCAAAGCCGCTGACGCTGTCTGCAAACGACTCTTGTCACCGGCTTCTACTTCTAGACATATCTCTTGGATATTCCCCTCTTCTCCATAAAACTCTTGGAAATTTTATCAAAACATATGTTGATTGAATTAACACACCAATAGCTTCATCTTGGGGATAACCTATTTTCATTTCAGATGTATTCTGATCCCATTCTTAAGTTTATTTATGCTAAGTTTGTTTATCTCAAGTCTTTTTGATAGTGTCACGTACCATGTTTTGCAGAGCACAAATATTCTTTAGCTTGCCCAAGATTACAGTAATAGTGGGAGTAATTGAGTTAAGCTCCTCCCGAAATCTTAATTCTGTTATCAGGCTGTCTTCATTTGAGGTCCTCCTGGAAGATTGCCCATAAGTTGTGCTAACTTAATTTGTTCTCTAGAGTTCTTTGGTTTACTTGCTTAAACTGAAGGATTAAGATGTTTTGTGACATTCACTGCCAGTAGCACTCAGATAAACGATGCAATAAAGCTTGAATTACAAACCCTCACAACTCTCTTTTCAGTGAGCTAGGAAGCATCATATTCTTAGGTTCATGATTTTATGAAGACTTTCTTTAAATTGCACTTGGTCCACTATTTCTCTATGAGGAATCTTTATCTCGGGTGTTATATCATGAATTGATTAGGCTTTAAACTCTTAGGCATGTTCCCATTTTAGTGAGGGGCAATGCTGCTCCACTTGTCACACCGTGTTGCATGCTTATCTTTTACCAAAGGAGAATCTGTGCGCCTCCAATTCAAATTCTTCAACTTTTTATCTTAAGTTTGTATGGATTACACTACCTAATCAGAATCAATGCACACCCGCTTGCCCGCGGGAACACCCCGCAAGAGAACATCGAGTGAAGCCTCCCCATTTTGTTCTCCGCCCAAATCAAACTCGAGAATCTCGACAAACTCCCGATCTGCTTGCAACCAATGCAAATCCATACTTCTCTTCATCGCTTGCCCTCGTTACATAATCTTATAGAATGATGTCGTGCGCCGAATGATGTCACACTTTGAATTTTTGCCAAATCTCCCTGCGACCCAAAATGAAGCCTTCTCGTCATTACATGTCCTCACCGCATAATTCTGCCGTCAAATTGTGTCGCCAAATGAATTTTGTCGCTCAACGAATGATGTCGCCCAACGAATGATGCCGCCCGCCGAATGTTGCCGCTCACCGCATGTTGCTGCCCGCCGACTGATGCAGCCTGCTGATTGATGCCGCCTGCCAACTGATGCCGCTCGCTGAATGTTGTCGCCCACGGAATGTTGTTGTTCGCCGAATGCTCGCCGCACTAGGGAACCCGAGCATTGTCACTCGTATAGATAATGCCAATAATGAGATTTTTTGATAATCATTACTATTCACAATATAATGAGGATTATTTATTAGTTTATTGAAAAATATTTTCAACTTTGTGAAAAAAGTAGTTCGCTAATAAAATGTTGGTTAAATGATTATTTTCCTTAGTTGTCTATATCATTTAAGTTTTATCTCTTGAAATTTAAGTTTTATCTTGACTTGCATTGAATGCTCTTGAATTGTTTTTGCAGGTTCTCAGTGTTCTTTGTTCTCTATCCTCTAAAATTGCAATTCGTAAGTTTTCATATGCTTTATACATCTATCCTTTCTAGTTTTGCAAATGATAATCTTTTTTTTCTTTTTTACTTAGATTTTATTATATTTGAGACATATTTAATAATTTGAATTAGCGTTGTGGCTGCAAGAATGCAGAATTGCATGCCACCAGTTTTTTTAAATGTGTAGTTCACGAACCACATCATATTGCACATGTTGCAGAGATTTATAAGTGAAAGTCAATTGATTTTTGAAATGAATTACCCCTACAAGTTTGTGGGGCAAATACATAAATCTTGTTTGTGTGGCGAAAATGTTTCACTTACAAGTTATTTGAGCTAAATATGAACCAAATAGGTTAAATTTGGCCCATCAAATTTAATGCGTGGACCAATATATCATGTGGACTGTTACGGATCCGCCGCCAGTTATCTTATTATCTTATGTATTGAGTCATATTAGTAATTAGTGGACTCGTCGTAATGTTTGTGTTTTAATATTTTATGCATCTTATGTAATTACGGGTATGCCACCCGAGGTCGTATAAATAGGCCTTGTCTTGTATTTGGGAAGGTAAGCAATGAAGAAAATGAAGTTTCTCCTCTCTCTCTCTAAGTTCTTCTCTCCTTCCTCCATCCTCTATGGTTTCTTCCTCTCTCATCTCCTCCTCCACCATTCTAGGGCTTGCCCCTTGTATCTCCGACTCCAACCGTTCTCAACGAAGCAAGCCCGTAACATCTTGGTATCAGAGCACATCCTTCCTCGACTCGATTTTTGTTTTCTTTTTCGCTGCTCCATCGCCGTTGCCTCCGCTATTTCCTCCGCTTCTCCCTCACCTTCTACGTCCAGATCAAGCCCGACATCATTCTGGAAAATGCGGGATAGGTTACTCCCCCCCCCCCCCCCAACGTTGCCCTGCATCCTCACGCTGCGGGAGTGCCCATCGCCTCACGCGGCGGGATCGTCCTCACGCCGCAGCTTCGTTGACGACGTCGCTTCGCGCGTCAATCCCGCGACTTCTCCGGCGTCGCTGCTCCCTCCTCTGCTGCAGGGAGCCCCGTCCAGTACCGCCATCATCTTCCCGCTCATAGGCGATCAGTCCCATCTGCTTCCCGATCCCTGGCGCTCATTCCGCGGCTCTCCCCAAATCGCACGCCTTTTCCATCGTCGCTTCCTGCACATGACTGCCCCCTCTTTTTATTATTATTACATTACATCTCATCCTGCACAAGCCTGTCCCCTCTTTTTAATTATCTTACACGCCACCTACTTTATTTCTTATCGTACTTTAATTATCTTCCTTCTCACTGACTTTATTTCTTATCCTGTTAGCCCCGCACAAGTTTTCCTTCCTTTTTCTTTTTTTTCCCAGCAGCCACCCTCTTCCTTTTTATTTTATTTCCCTTCTGACATTATATGGAGATTCCACTTCGTGACGCGGACGAAGTCACCCTTTGTTTGGCGTTGTGGAACATGTTGACGTCTTTTCAAGCTTCCACCTCTCGTCTCAACGCTACCCTCGACAAATTGGTGATTTCCGAACACTTTGGCTTTCCTCCTCTTCCTGTGTCGGAGCCCTCCAAGCCCGCAGAGCTTGTGCCACCATCACCGCCGCTACCGGTGCCACCACCGACCTCCGTCGTTCATGACGCATCACCACCGTCGCCTCCGCCGTTGTCGTCACCGCCGCCGCCACAGCCTCCGTCGCCACCGCCACCACCGCCGCCGCCACCGCCGCCACCGCCGCCGCCGCCTCTATCGGCTCTTCCTCCGCTAGACCAGCCCAACCCAATGCATCGGCCGATCATTTTTTCGACAGCGCCATCGCTACACCTTGCGGCCAATTCCCCCGCGACACGCTACAAGACGCTATTTTGGCGCGAGATCAAGGAGCCATTGGAGCCGCACATCCTACTGGAGTTTGCGCTTGAGGACAAACTCAAATTGAAGGACGGGTGGAGTGTTACGGATCCGCCGTCAGTTATCTTATTATCTTATGTATTGAGTCATATTAGTAATTAGTGGACTCGTCGTAATGTTTTAGTGTTTTAATATTTTATGCATCTTATGTAATTACGGGTATGCCACCCGAGGCCTTGTCTTGTATTTGGGAAGGTAAGCAATGAAGAAAATGAAGTTTCCCCTCTCTAAAATTCCTCTCTCTCTCTCTAAGTTCTTCTCTCCTTCCTCCACCCTCTAGGGTTTCTTCGTCTCTCATCTCCTCCACCATTCTAGGGCTTGTCCCTTGTTTCTCCAACTCCAACCATCCTCAACGAAGCAAGCTCGTAACATGGACCTTTAGAAAATTAGTAAACTAGAACCATGACTTATGATGATGAATATTGCTTCATTGTGTGTGCTTGAAAGAAAGTACCTTCATTTTTTTTTATTTAGAACAACAACAACACTCAAGCCTTTATACCACTATAGTGGGGTCGGCTATATGGATCCTTTGTCTCAATTGTGCCCTATCTTTATTTATATCCTCACTAATTCCCGATTATATCATGTCTTTCCTTATAGTTCATTTTTTTATTTAGAAGTCGTCTAAAAATTGAATTTATTTCTCATATTTTTTTCTTAATTGCTTCAATATTGTAAACGAGGGATGGGTAGACCAATAAAGACTTGCAATGAAACTATGAGGAAAGACATGATGTACTAAGACATTAGTGAGATTATGACAAAAGATAGGGCCCAATCGCGACAAATGATCCATATAGTCGACCCCACTATAGTGAGATAAAGACTTGAGTGTCGTCGTTGTTCTCGTTTCAATATTGTAAACTTATAATGCTAAAAACCTGTAAGATCATTTACACTGGTTGTGGAAATTGTCGTCATAATCTAATAAGATTTAAATATTTAGTCATTGAGGATCTGCTTAGGAGAATAGTTTAAAAGCGGTTGTGTTTGTGAACACGGTTATAAAAAATACAAGTAGCCTTTGGATAGGTGTGGTCTCATTGTTTTTCATAAATGATGTTTTAGGCCGAAACACCAACCACAATCATGTAGATGTGGTCAAGCTTTAATCGCTGTGAACTCCTAGACTCCATAAATTGAAATTTGGGTGAAAAACGTTATGATTATTTCAAACGTTAGGTAAACCACCAACATTGAGTTTACTACCACAATTTCACACCGCCACCCCTCAAACACAACAACCATCTCAAACAAAGCCTAAGCTAAGCTGCTAAGATAGTCCGAACCTTATCCCACAAACAAGTTAAACTGCCAATCTATCTATACATAAAATATATTATTCAATGTTATTGTTAAATTGTCCTTAGTTTGGTTGTATGAAGGATATGCCTATACACCTATAATGTTTCTAATATTATAAGTCTATTTTCCAAGCTGTTATGATAGCGGTCTATTTTCCAAGCTTACAAATGCCTATTGCTTGGTTACTAATGAAGCATCAGAGAACTTCTACAGGTTCGTTCCTTGAGTATTGGTTCTTTCTCTTGTTATAGTACCCAAAACCTCCTTTTACATGCAATGTGGATGTTGATTTTATGAATGACTTGTTAGTGTGTTCGAAGGTGAGCTTGCCGGTGATATTCCTATAGTGAAAACCTCTCTTGCAAACACTAGTATAATATTCGGTCTTTTGTGTGCTGGTAATTATTAATAAGTTACCCTAACATTAAGAGCATGTGTAATAAGGTGGCAGCTCAATGCATTCCCTTCATCGTTCAACGCATTTGGAATTTGATGCGGAATGCGGGGGCTAATTTTGGCATTCTGCACTCTGTTTAGAATTTGATGCAGGAAGCTCCAACAGCATTTGGAATTCGCTATTCCAGAATTTGTGTGAGCTGCCCCGCCAAAGAGCCCTAAATCTCTAGACATGCTTTTATGTGTTGTTCATTCATTCCATCTCTTTTCAATAGGAAATAAGAATTGGCTCCTTGTGCCTCGGCATACCAATGATCAAGGTAAACTTTTCTTTTTTGTCAATTATTGTTGCTAGATTATCTCAAATGTTTTTGGCTTATTTTGGGTTGCTAATTATTGAGTATATTGGTGATATAGTATAAAGATTTATTTGTCAAGCATCATTGTAAGTTGGCAATGTATGACGTAGAAGTTTGTTCTCTACATGCACTTGTGTTTGTTTGCTACAACAAGCTTGATATGGAATTAACGTTTAATTCCTCATTGATTGTCACTAACTTTAGTCATGTAGATGGTTTCATGTTTTGGCATTATTACTTGTTGAATTTTTTCTCGAAATTATATTAGGATTATTCTAGGATAAACATGATTATATATAATCTTGTTTTTGAGGTAATTCTAGAGAATATTTAGATGCTAATTACTATGATTAGTTACTCTTTTAATTTGTTAATATACTTTTGGAGTATTTGGAGGAAAACAAAAAATGGTTCACCCCCTAAAAAGTGAAGGTCATAGATTAATCTTTTGGGTAAGAACAAAAGGAAAAAATTAAAATAATAGAACAAATGTCTAAAAAACGGAGCGTTGGACTTCCTTCGTCATAAATTAATCTTTTGGGGAATAACAAATAAAGAAAAAATTAAAATAATGGAACTCAGATATCTAACAAAAAATAGGAGTGTTTGACCTCCATCCTCTGTAGACATGTTGGATGACCTCTCCAACAGTGGTTGTTATGACTTCATGTGTTTTCATTTGTGTAGCAATTAATTAAATTTAGACTTATCATTGCCGTATAGCATTGTTTAAAATTTCTTATTTCCAATGGTTGCTCCATGTTATGATTGGTGGTACTGGAAATTATTTTAGCATATTGTGGTGATTTCTCCGTCTAGTTTTAGGATTTTAAACTAAATTTAGTTTTTATGCTGTGTGATCAATCCACTTTGTATGGATAATCGAGGGCATGTTGTTTCAATTAAATGTTGAGTTTGGATTACTATTTGCTTAAGAAGCCCCACTTCTACACCAACAGTCTTTGTCCAAAAATCCAATTTCAAATCTGTAAATGTCATTAGTGACAATTAACAATTGCTCACATCATTCATTTTGTTGAGTCAATATGCATGCCAAGACACATCGATCTGTTAACCAAAGTGTTTATGAATTGGACTTATAGTATCTAATACCTAGTATTACTTAACATGTTCGTTTTTGAGGGGTTTTCATGTATTTTGAATGGAGATTGTTAAAAGTAGACTAGAAATGGCTATTCGTGGATTCACAATAGCCATTTCCAAAGAAAATTTTTAATGCAAAGTTGCATATGAAACTTCAAAATCATGTGATTCATTTGTAAAAGAACTTGGAGAGAAATCCATATGAATTTTGGACGCGCTTAGACATAATCAATGTTCTTTTTTTTTAAAAAAAATAAATATACTGGAAATTTATTTTAAAAAATTTTATATGAAAGCAAGCTTTCAGTTTTTTGTTCCTCCGATTGCCGTTTTTTAATTTGCTTTTAACAATTTTGATTTGAATATTTGCATAATGGTTGTGATCTGTTCTTGGTTTTAAACAGAGGTTCAGCACTTGAGGAATAATCTACCAGACCGCGTGGTTGTCCGCCGGATTGAAGTAGGACAATTTGATCTCGGCAGCTGCATATCCTGCAACGACTACATTGCTCTCATGCACCCCAATCTTGAAAGGGTAAGCCTCTTGTCATTCAATATCACAAGATATTAATGTGCCTTCGGCCATTGCTGTCCATTAAAAACATCTTAAAATTTTAGTAAACTTGCAGTAAGTTCCTGTATTGTCTATAAAAATGACGACAAATGTGTACCGAATAAAAAGTACATCGGCTCTTCACATGCATACTTAGTTGCACCATAATGGACACATTTTTGTAGATGCCTTGTACCGTAATTTGTTTGGCATTATAATTCAACATGACCATTGTGTTTGATCAATTTGCTTTGGTTGACCACTCTTCTTTCAGGAAATTGAAGAGCTCATAGCTAATGTTCTGGGAGTCGATGTGTTCAGGAGAATGGTCAACGGTGAATATTATATCTCAACCTTGATGAACCTGCAAGGTTCCTCAACACACATCTAGTAAGGAACAGAACGATCTCTCAGAGCTTCTTCAAGTGCCGGTTGTTGCCGGAACGGTGAATAAAGGATTGCATATTATTTCCGCGGGCTTGATTGTGAATGATTGTACCGCTTTTTGTGGTTCGGGCATCACGACCACCGAGCTCTCGGTTATCGAGAGTGTGTTTAAGCTCAACAAGGCTTAACCTAGTATATTCGTGAATTAGATGAGGAAGTTGCTCATCGACAGTTGTGTGAATCATTAGTCAAAAGTGAGTTTTGTTGTGATGTGCACAAATTATTTGTTGTTTTAAGGATTTATTAAGCACGCGAGCGGTTTGAAATATTGGGTTATTAAGTATTTACGTGTTTTGATTTTGTATTTAGTTTATGAATATTTTGGGCATCATAGTGAAACACTAAATTATGAAGAACTATTATGATGGAAGCATTTAGCGGGTGGTGTTCAGAAGTCTTGCGTGAGAAATTGATTTTGAATCTGTTGTGTCGGATTACACCAGCAATTCCATAACTCATCTTTCTGTTTTTGCCCTTATGTTGCACCTTTTTCTTGGAAGGTGGTAATCAAGAGCTCATCTGATATTTTTTCTTTTTTTGTGTTCATATTTAATGACTAGCACGCGGCGAGATCATTGGATACAAACATTTGGTGCTTCCGTCTTGTGTTCATATTTAATAGCGCGCAAACAGTCAATGTAATTTGAGATAACTGACAAAGCAAAAGAAAAAATTAACGTGGAAAATCACGGAAATGGTTGAAAAATCATGTGGTCGAATTGGTGCTGCCAAACCTCCATTATATTTGTGTTACAAGCTTTGAAGAGAATGTGGAGAGATAGACCGCTCCATGTTATAATTGTTGGGGGGATATATAGAGAGGCTCTGAGGGTGACCGGTCACCTCTTGTGGAGCTAAGTATTTTATACTTGTACTGTGGAGTGTTGCGCTTGAGCGCATTGATGACTTTGACTGTTGCTTGGAGGCTCATGTGGCACGCTCTGTGTGCATTTATCTGTGGTTTGGCTCATGTGGTGTGCGGAGAAATTTGGAGTGACGTGCTAGCTGCTGCCCGGGGCTTGCTGCCACCTGGGGCGTGATGCTCTCATGGCGTGCCGAAGTATGCCTGCGAGGTGCTTTGTGTGCTCTGCAATAGGTCTTGTGGACTGTCGTCGTTGCCTCAGAGTGAAGCACTTTCTTGGAGGAAGTCTTCAGAGCGGGGTGCGTGAGTGTGCGCTCGTGATCGAAGCGCGCGGGGGTGTACCTGGAGCGGAGCGCATGGGGACGCATTTAGAGTGGAGCACGTGGTGGCGCACCAAGAGTGGAGTATGCGGGGGAACACTCGAAGCGGCACGCAAAGGCGCACTTGGAACAGACCACGCGGGGGCGCGCTCAGATTCCCCGGAATCCGCTATCTTTGAAAGTTGTCGCAGTTTTTCTCTTTTGACAATTGTTGTCTCAATGGAAAGGTTGTCAAAGTCTTCTGAGAACTCTTCCGATCATCCAGAAGTGCCCATCAAATGAAGCAACTTCAACCTTCTACTAGCTGCAGTTGTTGATCTCTCCAAGCATGTAGACTCCACGACTAAGACATGGAAAATATCGACGCCTTGGTGGGTGGACTTCTCAGGTTAGAAAGGAATTTTCATCGTCAATTTTCTTCACAGAATACCTCACATGCAAAGCATTTAAGATTGCATTCCCCTCTTCAGGACATACACGAATTGTCTATTTCGTATCATGTCATCTATGCCTATGGAATCATTGCCCGTCCAGTCTTATATTCCCCAATCTCTTGCGCATGGTGACCATTCAAAAGAGCATATCAATCTTGGCCCTCCCATTGGAGAGGTTCCCCGGGTTAACTGGAAAAAGTCAGGACTTAACAGAACCTCCTCTTTGGGATCAAAGGCTGGAAGTTGTGGTAAGGAACTCTTTTGTAAATATCATCGAGGAAAATGTCACGATACAGGAAGCTGTTGTGCTCTTCAGAAGGTGATAAAGGAAATATGGAAGGCAGGTGAAATGCAGCAAAGTACATCTCACGAGTCTGATCCTTCTTCCATCAAAGGCAGAGAGATAGTTGAAGAATATTACCCTCAGTAATTGTCTCCACAATGATCGAGCTTTTGATCATTCAACACTTTTTCAAAAAGGAAGCATCCAAGTTAATTCACAACATTAGCCTATTTTGATCAGCGTCAATTGATATTAAGAAAGCAATTTGACTGGAGAAGGCTGGACACTCATTAGTAAACTCAGACACTCACCAATTGACACATCGACATGCCATGAACTCACTGATATCTTTATATACTTGTCTTTCCAAGTTCAGTTTATAACTCTTGCTTATTGAACACTGAACATGTTTTTGAAAGGCTAACACTGTTTATTACGCTAAAAGATTTTTTTTGTGAATTCTCCTTAAACACCAAATGGAGAATGTTATCCCACCTAGGATCACGATCAAATTCGGGCAGGTGAGGATCATTCTTCTACCTTAGTCCACGATCAAATTCAGACAGCTAAAGAATATTACCTCGCCTGAGCCCACAATCAAATCCGGGTAGGCGAGAGTCCTTTTTCCACCTGTACCACGAGAAAATTCAGCTGGGTGAAGAACGTTTTTTTTCCTCTGTCACGATCAAATTCGTTCAAGTGCAAAACGTTATCCTGTCTCAGTGTGTGATCAATGATTCAGATATATGAGGATTGTTGTTTCTACCTGAATCCACGATCAAATTCGGGAGGGTGAAGGACATTAGTCTATCCTCCAGACAGGTGAGTCCCAGGGCTTGCTCGACCCCCTTGCACGTATTCGGACATCTTGAGCAAGGTCATCAAGCTTCCAACCCTCCTACCGGTATGAGCTACTTCCCCCACCCTAAGACCACTACGATTGTCCTCATGGAGATACTCTTGAGTGGCATATGTAGTAGGTCCGGATGTGTAGTGAACCAAGCATCGACCGAGGTGTTGCTATTGTTATTGTTTTTCTTTCGAGGACTAGCTCAAAGCGACGTGTTTCATACCCCATCAATGTTTTTCAGCATTGCTTCCGGACGAGGACCCTGCAGATGCCATATACCCGACTGGCACCAATAACCTCTGGCAACATGCCCAAGAATTTTCTTCCATTTGAGTCCACGATCAAATCCGGATAGGTGAAGAACGTTGTGCAATTTGAGCCCACGGTCGAATATGGGTGGATGGGAGCGATGTTGCACCAAACAATCCCGGCAGGAAAAATCTCAACAGGTATTACAATCCTGCCCCTTTCCTTTTAACATGTTGATCTAAGTGAAACCTCTAACTTCCAGGTATCCGAAGTTGGTACTAGCAGAACTGATAGGAGAATATTGCCCATACAATGGGATATCAAAATCATACTCTCCATATTTCATAATAATAATGAGTGGTTGCATCTCGAATAATTGCGCCACGCTAGAATTCTTTAAAGAGAAATCAGAATTGTATACGTATAACTGGTAGTTACGTCGTGAATTACCATGCCAAGGGAATATTCGCGACCACAATTCTCACACCGAGGAGACTTATGGATCACGTGGACACTTGGGTAAAGATCACATATTTTTCTCTATTCGCGATCTGTCCTTGTTGCTAAAATGTGTTGTTTTTCCCGTGATGGGCGCACAGACTATCAACACTCTCATGCATTAACGACTCTCGTTACTCCTTGCTTGTCATTCTAATAGGACACCAGGAATGTGGGTTGCCTGGTCAAAATATATTTATATTGGCAAGTGCCCACATAGTACTAGCAAACTTCGCCGCGTTCATTGTGCTAACAGGCATACACCCAGAGCCAGGTCGCCTGACGGGTTTTCCCTCAGAATATTTCATATGGGCAAGTGCTCGCACGTCAATTCGCACACTAGCTTATTCATCATCATAGTAGGTGGACGCTCGGTGTGGGGTCGTCTGGCAGGTTTTCTCGTGTGCAGATACTCATGTGGGTGAGGCGCTCACACGAAGTTCGCAATTTTCGTCTGATTCATTATTCTAATGGGCAGATCCAGATGGATGTAACCGTGCGAAGGTCATCATATCTCATGAGTTTTGATTTTATCACTGGGTGAGCATCTTCATGCTAGTAAGTCTCGAATATTATCCACGCGATCGCATGGACATGTTGAAACAATCAACAAATCAGAAATTGATGCAACGATTCACGCCTTCACGTGGACACTTGGACAAAAAAGTACGTTAAAAAATAAATCATGCATTCACAGGTGCAGTGATAGGTGCTGCACAGAACGAGTTTCATAAGTAAAATCATCATTTCGGCATGCTTACAAAGGTGTAGAGGCCGTGATTAAATAAATGATTAGGCAGACACCATGTGTGGTGTCACCTCATGGGTTTTCTTAAAATTATTCAAGACCGCGAGTGCTAGCAGGAATTCGCGCACTCCACACTATTCACTATTCTAATACGCGGACACCCAGGATATGATGGGGTCGCCTAGTTGGTTTTCTTATTCTCATCTCTTATTTGTGAGTGCCCGCATGATGATTCACACACTCCATCCTAGTCTTTATTTAAATATGCAGATACCCGGAATGGGGTCGCCTGACTGGTTTGCATCGCGCCTCATACTAGCGAGTGCTCGCATGTTTGTACACACTATTAAGCCCGCTGCTTCAGCAGGCGAACACCCAAGCAAGGCTCACTGGTTTGACTCAAAAATCCATAGGGGGAACCCCATTAGAGATGTTTGAATTTTCACTGAGACATCGCACCGATTCAAGCTGAGAGATTACATTATTATCTCTGATACTACCAAAAATATATGAGATAATCTATTTTTAACTCAGATAATACGTGAAATAGCTGAGAAGTTATAATTTTTCCTCAAACATCACATCCATTCAAGATATTTCTATTTTATTTTTTTGAAATATTACTCTAATTTTATTTATTTTAACAGTTGGCATGGAAAGATTTCCCAAAAAAAAATCAATGGAGGTCAACAATTTTTTAATTTTTTGTGAGATATTACAGAAAATAATTGAGAGATTGTATTAATATCTCAGATATTACAAGAAATGTTTGAGATAATATATTTTTAAGACAGATAATACGAGAAATAATCGAGATGTTGGAATTTTCTCTCAGACATCACACTGATTCAAGTTGAGATATTACATTGTTTTATGAGATATTACTGAAAATATCTGAGATAATCTACTTTTAATTCAGATAAAACGGAGAATAATTGACATGTTAGAATTTTCTCTCAAACATCATATCGATTCAAGATATTTCGATTTTATTTTTTTGAAATATTGCTCTAATTTTTTTTAATTTTAAAAGCCGGCGCAGAGAGGTTTCCTAAGAAAAAAAATTAAAAAAAGATAAAGAAAAGCCACGCGTCAAAATCACCTGACCCTGGACGTTGATATTCGTCAGGTCAGGACCAAAAAATTTTGCCTCATTTGGGCAGGCTAAAATTCATACACGTTTCCCTAAAAGACAGGGGTTATTGTAGTTGTGAAGTTGAAAGGTTAACTTTGCAAAAAAAAAATCTCTTATAATTAATGAGAAATGAAAAAAAAATAAAGGGGTGATGTGGTAAAGATTGTTACTTTATTTTGAACAATACAAATATATATTTATGTGCACTCTAGCACCTTTTAGTACAAACTGTTAGACCCAATCATGCAGCCCGACTGCTGCCTGATAAGAAGCAAAGAAGATAAAGCAGAGATTGAGGATTCGTTTGATTGAACGCTGGCGGGAGGAGCAGTGACAGAACTACGATTTTGAAGTCGCACGGGCACAATATAAAAACTGTCAATTAGGGGGTTCGGGGGGCAGCGCCGCTGAGTGGGGGTTCGGGGGGAGCGCCCCCCAAAAAATTTTTTTTGCAAAGATATTTATGTAAGGATCACACCATCCCCATAATGTCTTAGGATTAGCAACATATCGCAAATATAGAAAACCAAACTAAAAATAATTACCAGGTATCAATCTCCATCATGAAACAATTTGATAAGAACAAGGGAAAAATGAAAACAAGAGATCAAAAAGCAATACAGTGTTCACAATAATTTTCACATGTGCAAACAAATAATCATGGTCTGTCATGCAAGATACTCTCAATCACGAATACGCTTTATAGAGTCCAAGATATAGAACAATAGCGCTATCAATCACAAAATTCAAACACACATAGCATATACATATAGAATTTAAAACAGAAAAATTACAACAAAAACAATAAAACGCACAATCACAGAGATCCCGCGGTGGCACTAGAAAGAAATCAACGGTTGATTGTGAACCAGAAGCAGGCCAAAAATGCAAGAACTCGAGATATAGATGGTGGCTGGAAACTGAAACGATAGGAACTGATTGGGCCATTGGGGGAGAACTCTCCACCTCCAGTAACTCTGTAAGGAGTAAGCATCTAAGAGTTTGCCTTTCACCAAGCAGTAAATTTTCACTAAATTCTGTAAGCAGTAAGCATTAATCAGTAAGTCAAAACTCTGCTTAATTTTTCACCAAACTCTGTAAGCAAACTCTCCACCAAGGACCCGATTCAGACTCGGAGAGTCAGATGAAACTCAAACAGTCAAACAGAGCAGGAAATAAGGAGGCTCGGAGAGTCAGAGGGAACTTACAGTCTGTTACAGAGCTCGTCGCCGTGTCGTCGTCGTCGGCTCGTCGCCCGTCGTAGAACTTTGGTGAAATGCCCTAGCGGCCTATCGATCGGCGGCAGCGGCAGCGTCGTCGAAGAGAGGGAAATGCCCTAGCAGCCTAGTAATCGAAGGCAGCGGTAGCGGCAGCGTCGTCGTGGGTCGTCGACTCGTCTCCAGGTCGTCTCGTCGTCGTCGAACAGCGGAAGAGGCCTCTGGCATTCGCGAATGCCCTAATACCGCTCCGGCATTTAGCCCGATTTACAGTCGGGCACGTGCCCGACCGTGCCTTAGGCTGGGTCCGCCCGTGGGGAGGAGGCGGCGGGTCCAAACGGAGGGGTCAAAACAGAGGGGGGAGGCGGGGTTGGAAAAGCTCCGATTTGGCGGCATTTGATCTGTCCGGCGGGTGCAAACGGAGCAAATGACGTCGGCGCCCGTTTGTTTACCCACAGTCCTGTTATTTTTGGTTAGAATCCGGTTCGGACCGGAACTCGGATTTATTTGATGTTTATTCTTGTGTGGTCAAAATTGGAATATAATTTATTTGGTTTCTTTTTGGGGTCATACACCCAAATATATCCTCATCATTGATTAGATTTAATGACATATTTGCCTTGGAGAATGAGCTGGCCATGAGCTGTTGGAGGAGAACCATCCGTGAAGAAAAATAAAATAAAAAGGGAGCCGCATGCCTCCTGTAGCCGGGGAAGAATAGGAGCGGCTGTAGCCTTGGAAGAATCGCCTCTCTCTCCTCTCTCCTCTCTCTCTCTCTCTTTTGCTCGTGCACTCGGAGAGGCCGTTGGGCTTGAGTGTTGTTGCCGGTCTTGGAGGAGGTAGCCGCCGGCGTTGAGAGAGGGAGTTGCCGACGGATTGGTTAGAGTTTGTCGCCGGCGTTGCAGTGGACGTTTTTGGAGAGGAGAGGCGTGGTGTCGACGACGTGCGTTGGTGCAGTTATCCTCGACGGTGGTTTCTCTCCGGTGGTGGCTTTCTCCGGTGGCGGCGTTGTTCTCCGGTGGTGGTGCGGTTGAACGTCGTACTTCGACTTTGAAGGTTCGGTGAACCTTGTGTGTCTGCAAGGCGGATTGCAGTGCAGATCTCAGATTCTCGCCGCGGATCGTACGTGTCCGGTGCATCCACGACGTACTCGCCGGATGGTCAACTTTCTCCTGTTTTTCCTTGTATTTGAATTTATATTTTCATTATATAAATTGTTTGGCTATTTTGTGTTCTTGTTAACCTGCAATATTTTATAGCTGTGACTGCGTTTTGTACCCGATTTTACAACAAGTGGTATCAGAGCGAGGTTCCGTGTAGGTGACTGATTGGACGTTCCGGTTTTAGGTTTGGGTCAACGGTAGGTGACGACATCGGTCCGCTCCCTATCTTCCCAGATCTGATCCGTGAATTAATCAGATTGCCTAGAGGTACTGCAGGCAGCTATGACAGCGAAGAACACCGTGTTGGCCAGATATTCGGTGGAGAAATTTGACGGTAGCGAGAAATTTTGCCTATGACAGATTTAGGTCAAGGATATGCTGCTTGAGCATGGGTTGATCCAAGTGCTGCGGGTGTAACGCCCCGAAACTCAACGGAGCAAAGGGGGACGTTTTGGGCCAGTTTGGGTTCTGGCAGAAGGCACACGGCCTGGGACACGGGCGTGTCCCAGGGCGTGTCAAGCGTGTGTCGACACTTAGCCGCGAAGTCGTCGAGTTATACTCGACGATTCGTCGAGAATGGGCACACGGCCTGCGACACGGGCGTGTCGCAGGGCGTGTCGACCCGTGTCGACACTTAGCCATGAAGTCGTCGAGTTATACTCGACGATTCGTCGAGAATGGGCACACGGCCTGCGACACGGGCGTGTCGCAGGGCGTGTCGACCCGTGTCGACGATCGTCCCGGGGAATTCGTCGAGATTCGCTCGACGATCGTCGAGACAAGGCACACGGCCTAGGACACGGGCGTGTCCAAGGCCGTGTCATCGAGTCATCGATTTGCACGCGACGAAATGTCGAGACCTTGTACACGGCCTGGGGTCCAGGCGTGTCAAGGCGACACGGGCAAGGACACGGGCGTGTCCTAGGACCCGTGCAGTGCTCGGGTTAAAAACGGGGGAAAATCATGGGGTACACGGCAGGCGACACGGCCGTGTCAGTTGGAACACGGGCGTGTCAGCTCGAACACGGGCGTGTTCGATACCCGTGTGAGGGTCCAGGAGATTCGATTTTGATGGCGAATGCGGCACACGGCCCTGGACACGGGCGTGTGCCAGGCCGTGTTCGGTCCAGATTGGGCATTTCAGCCCCGAATCAAAACCGTTCGTTTCCTTGATTGAAGATCTAACGGCTGGGGATGGTTCCTGAGAGGATATACCCGGGTTTGACTTAGAAAATCCATCACTTTCTTACCTTTTTCATATCTCCAAACCCTTGGAGAAAGAGGAGAGCCCTTGGAGGAAGAAGAGCTAGATCCGCCATTGGAGGAGCTTCGGAGCTCCGAATCGCAAGCCGACTCCGGATCCACGGAGGCAACGCAAGTGCGGTGATTTCTATCCGATTACTTTTCGATGGCGCCAAAGAGGAACTCAAGGGTAACGATCCTCATCTTGAGCATGAATCGATCCTTTTCTTAGCATAGGAAGCCCGCCCTCGCGAGTTTGCGGAGAGTTGGAGGCGTTCCTTCGGGTAGATATGTAAAGTCCCTATTGTTTAGAGTCCGTATGCGAGAACGAACGTAGGCATTTTGTGTGAAGCCTACCCGGACATGTTAGTCTGGATCGGTGATGTTGCATTGCATAAGGCCGGAGAAGACTCCGTGCTATTGGGTGTTTTTCGGGTTTTCTACGCGGTAGATTGCAGCAGGGAGCCTTGGGAACTAACCCAAAGGTGCACCCGGAAAGCTGGGCGGATACGAGATCTTGCCAACTTGGTGGCCTGAGAGCCAACTCGAACATAACTGGGTTATGTGTCTTGCGGTAGAATGGGACTCGGTGGAAGTTTGACCCGCGCAAATGGTTTAAATTGTCGTTGCGATGTGAGCACGGGTTAGATGGAACCGTACCCGCTTTATGTCGTTCGGTTAGAGAGACCTAAGGTTACGTGGCACTCGCCGTTGGCATAGATGTGAGTCTTTGGCGGTCAATGGCTTAAATTGACATGACCAATGCCAGGAAGATGAATTGCTCATAGGAATGGCCGTCTAAGTGGCGGTGGTGAGTCCGGAATGTTAATGGCTTTAATTGACGTGACATCGACCGGTTCACCGAGAATGTGCCCTGAGTGCACGAGACGTGTGGCCGTATGAGCCAACGTCTGTGATGAAATGGCTATGGTTCTATGCATTGCTCGCTTGTGCTAATGAAATGCAGGGAAGGAGCATCGCCGCCCCGAGTTGGGGGCGGGATCGTTATAATTTGGTCAGCATTGCTGACCGTTGCCTTGTTTGCCACCGTGCGGTGGTTTGTTGCTTGCAGGTGCAGCTGGACCAAGCGGTCAATAGCGGGCTAAAGCCCTTTTTGCGAAGCTGGCCCTCGAAGGCGCAAGTGGAAATGTTTTCTGTTTTATTCATGTATGACCGGCCTGCGTGCCGAGGTTTGTAAATCATGTATTATTCAAGTGAAACATTCTGTAAGGCCTTAAGGCCGATTTTGGGTATTTTGTATACATTCCTAATTATGTACTAGTGGACATTCGTGCTCTAATGCTGGGTTCTTGTTTACAACTTTTATAAACTGCTTCCGCTAGAATGCTCTGTGTAGGACGTTGAGATTGGTTGGATGGTTTCCATACGTAACCACCCGGTCTGTCTGTGGTATATGGCGTCGGGCCCCGGCCGGACCTACTGCTATATGCTATGCGACGGATAGGGGGTGTTACAATTTGGTATCAGACTACTGGTTTTGGTCGGGTTTAAAGTGAATTCGTGGGCGAATTCTTTTTAAGGGGTGGTGAGCACATTGTGTGCGTCATCGTTATAATGGTAAAAGAACCCATGAATGTCCACTTAGGAATGAAAATACTCGTGTTTGAGGAACCTGCGTGTTCCTATAATTGCTGTTTGCAATACAATTTGGTCGCTTAACGGTGTTTTGTACCACTATAGCTGACCAGAAGTGGTGTTGGGCCATCAGAACGCCGAGTTTCTGAGGCTAGCAGTGCATCGGATGTTGCTCCTGCAACACCTCTGTCGGCTGAAAATATACGTTTGGTGGCTGAAGCGGTGTTGGCCGTGATTAATGCGCAGCCTGGAAGGCAAGCGCAGCAGCCCGCTCCCGTGATGGAGCAAGAACCTCTGCGAGAGGCTGAGCCGAGGAGGGTGGAACAAGTGGTTTTGGAACCGATAGTGCCAAGGAGGGCCACTGAGAGGCAGTTGAAGCATGTAATGAGCTTTAACCCTCCGTTATTCTCGGGGTTGGGAACCCCATCTCAAGCTGAAGACTGGCTCTCTAGGGTGAAGAGAGTCATGACGGCGACGGAGACGGAGGAGTGGCAAATGACCACCATCGCTACGTTCCTGCTGGACGGTGAAGCAAGGATGTGGTGGGAAGGATTGGAGCTGCATCATTTGAGAGGTAGACAACTGATAGACGTTCCGATGGAAGAGTTCTCGAGATTGTTCTTAGCAAGATACCTCCCTTCTACTCAGAGGATTTCAATGGAGAATGAGTTCCTGAAGTTGGTGCAGGGTGAGAGGAGCGTGGATGAATATCTCCACGAGTTTACGTGGTTGAGTCGTTATGCTAGCTCCACCATCATGGATGAGGAGCGCAAGACTAATCGTTTTTATGAAGGCTTGAGGGATGAGCTGAGACTATTACTGTCGGGGCCGATGACGTAGGGTTTCTTAACCTTGGTCAATACTGCCCGGTCCATGGAGAAGGACATGAAGAATGTACAAGCGAAGAAAGGCTTGGCTGATAAGAAATCTGAGTTCAGAGTGCCGACTACTTCAAAGTCCGGCTATCGGAGATCTTTCAAGAAGCATAGGACTACGGGTCCAGCTCCTTCTGGTGCTTCTGGGGCGACTATGAGTCGGACCCCGGGCGCGTGTTTTACATGCGGAAAGACGGGGCACTTTGCCCGTGATTGTTGGAGCGGACGTCCTAAGTCCGAGAGGAGGCCGGGAGCCACTTATGAAGAGAAGGGAAAGGCGATGGAGTCGACCGCATCCCATTATGCTCCGGCCCAACCAAGGGTCTACAATCTTGGCCAACAGGAGGCCATTAAACAAGCTGATGTGGTGACAGGTACGGTTTAATTTATAGCAAGTCAATTTCCTTTATATGCTTGTTATGCACATGTTACCTTACCACTACTTGTTTAGGATTTGTTTTGATTTGTGAAAATCCGGCACGAGCACTCTTCGATACGGGAGCTTCACACTCCTTCTTGTCCGAAGGATTTATATTACGCATCGGGGTCCCTTCCTCGATGGCGAAGGATAAGTTGGATGTGTTGTTGCCCAATGGGTGTTCGATGCGAGCGGATAGGATCTGCGATGTTAAGATTCGTATTGGGGAGCAGGAGTTCGACCTGCGAGCGTCTTTACTTCCGTTAGTGGAGTTCGACGTCATATTTGGCATGGACTGGCTCTCGGAGCAGCAGGCCCATATAGATTGCGGTAGCAAGGAAGTCAAGCTGGGAGCAAGTCGTGAGACGACGTTTACGGGCTTAAAGGGGTCGAGCAAGACGTTGATGTCTGCTCTTCAGGTGGTGAAGGCGGTTCGTGCTGGAGCAGAACTGTTCTTTACACTAGTGGAGGTTGCAAAGCCGAAGCCCGCTTTGGATTGTATTTCAGTGGTATCGGAATACCCTGATGTGTTCCCCGCAGATCTTCCTGGAGCCCCGCATCAACGGGAGATAGATTTTACGATCGAGCTAGTGCCAGGTGCAAAGCCTGTGTCACGATCTCCGTATCGGCTAGCGCCTAAGGAAATGGCGGAGCTGAAAGTTCAACTGCAAGAGTTGTTGGAGCAAGGGTATGTGCGCCCGAGTTCTTCGCCTTGGAGCGCACCGGTCCTCTTTGTTAAGAAGAAGGACGGAAGCTTGAGGCTATGTATTGATTATCGGGAGCTAAACAAGCTGACTGAGAAGAACAAGTACCCGATCCCTAGGATTGATGATCTCTTTGATCAGTTAGTCGGGTCGACGGTGTACTCGAAGTTAGATCTCAAGTCTGGGTACTATCAGCTGCGGATAAGGGAGAGTGATATCCCGAAGATAGCGTTTAGTACGAGATACGGTCATGCCGTTTGGGCTGACTAATGCGCCGTCAGTATTCATGGATTTGATGAACAGGACGTTCAGGGAGTACTTGGACCATTTCGTGATCGTCTTCATCGACGATATTTTGGTGTACTCGCAAAGTGAGGAAGATCACTTCAAGCATCTTCATTTGGTGTTGGAGACGCTAAGGAGAAATCAGTTGTATGCCAAGTTCTCGAAGTGCGAGTTTTGACTATCCTCAGTGGCGTTCCTCGGGCATATAGTGAGTGGAGAGGGTATTGCTGTGGATCCGGCGAAGATTGTTGCGATACGGGAGTGGCCTGAGCTTGCTACGGTAGCAGAAGTCCGGAGCTTTTTGGGGCTTGCCGGCTATTATAGGCGCTTCGTAGAGAACTTCTCGCGGATAGCGTTACCTCTCACTACTTTGACGAGGAAGGAGCATAAGTTCGTTTGGATGCCGGAGTGCGCACGAGCTTTTGAGGAGCTGAAGTGTCGGTTGACCACGGCGCCTGTGCTGAGTTCGCCATGTGGAACCGAAGGCTATGAGATATATAGCGATGCTTCGGGCAGCGGTTTAGGTTGTGTGCTACTGCAGCACGGAAGCGTGATAGCTTATGGCTCGAGACAGCTAAAAGTGCACGAGAAGAATTATCCGGTCCATGACTTGGAGTTAGCGGCCGTGATTTTTGCCTTGAAGCTGTGGAGACACTATTTGTACGGTGTGAAGATTGATATCTACACCGATCACAAGAGCCTAAAGTACCTGATAGATCAGAAGGATCTGAATATGCGGCAGCGTAGGTGGATGGAGTTCCTGGGGGACTATACATTCAAGATCCACTACGTGCCTGACAAAGGGAATGCGGTTGCGGACGCGTTGAGTCACCGAGCCCCAGCTCAAGCCAATTGGCTATCGGTGCATGATGAACGGTTGGTGTGGGAGTTGGAGGCGCTGGAGATTGTTTGTGTGGACAGACAAGCAAGTGCTGAAGCAGTTCTGAATTGGACTGAAGTCCAATATGACCTGGCTGATCGTATTCGGCAGGCTTTGAATATGGATGCTCATATGAAGCAGTTCATGATAGAGGCTCTGGATGGGTCAAATTCCCAATTCGTCGTGGAGGACGGATTGCTTTGGAAAGACGGTCGTCTGTGCGTCCCAAGCGTGGGCAATTTACGGGTGGAGTTGTTGTACGAGGCACATCATACCAAGTACTCGATTCACCCGGGGAGCACGAAGATGTACCGTGATATAAAGAAACTATTTTGGTGGCCGGGTTTGAAAAAGGATGTGGCGCTATACGTAGCGAAGTGCCAAACCTGCGCCTTGGTAAAGACGAAGTGCCAAAAGCCGGGAGGATTTCTTAAGTCCTTGCCTATTCCGGAGTGGAAATTCGACGACATCTCTATGGACTTTGTGCACGGTTTGCCAAGGTCGCAAAAGGGGAACGACGCCATTTGGGTGATCGTGGATCGATTAACGAAGGTGTCGCATTTTATTCCGCATAGGAAGGATGATCCGGTGGAGAAGCTGGCAAAGCTATATGTGGATAATATAGTACGGCTTCATGGTGTGCCCCGCAGCATCGTGAGTGACCGAGATGGGCGGTTCACGTCCAATGATTGGAGGCTGGTGCAGTAAATGTTGGGAACTAAGTTGAAGTTCAGCATAGCCTTCCATCCGCAAACAGATGGGCAGACCGAGAGGGTCAATAGAACCATGGAAGACATGCTTCGCATGTGTGTCTTGGATTTCGGAAAGCAATGGGAAGACCACCTTTATTTGGTGGAGTTCGCATACAACAACAGCTACCAAGCAAGTATTCAGATGGCGCCCTTCGAGGCCCTTTATGGTAGAAGATGTCGCACGCCGTTGTCTTGGTTAGAAACGGGTGAGTCAAAGTTGTATAAGCGATCGGAAGTAGAGGGTGCTACTTCTTTGGTGAGAACCATTCGGGAGAGGTTGCTTATTGCTCAGGACCGGCAAGCAAAGTACTATAATGGCAAGCACAGGAACGTGGAGTTCACTGTGGGCGATTATGTATACTTAAAGATCAAGCCATTCAAGGGTGTCTCGCGGGTGCGGCGGTTGAAAAAGCTAAGCCCAAGATACCTTGGACCGTTCGAGGTTCTGGAGCGAGTTGGAGAAGCGGCCTATAGTTTGAAGCTTTCAGTGGAGCTAAGTGGTTTACACGATGTATTCCATATTTCGGTGCTTCGGAAGGCGGTGCAAGAGCCTACGCAAGTGATCGCGGTCGATCAAGTGCCGGTGGAAAGTGGGCTAACGACAAAGGTCAAGCCCGTGCGGATTGAGGACTCGGAGGTCAAGCGGCTACGCAATAAAGAGATCAGGATGGTCAAAGTCCGGTGGGACAATTGCGGTCGTGAGGAGCTCTCTTGGGAGCGAGAGCAGACGATGCTTGACGAATATCCGGAGTTGTTCCGCTCAGGTACAAATTTTGTTTTTGTACATGTTTTTCCCTTTATGAAATTTCGTGGGCGAAATTCTTTAAGAGGGGTAGAGTTGTAACGCCCTGAAACTCAACGGAGCAAAGGGGGACGTTTTGGGCCAGTTTGGGTTCTGGCAGAAGGCACAGGGCCTGGGACACGGGCGTGTCCCAGGGCGTGTCAAGCGTGTGTAGACACTTAGCCGCGAAGTCGTCGAGTTATACTCGACGATTCGTCGAGAATGGGCACACGGCCTGCGACACGGGCGTGTCGCAGGGCGTGTCGACCCGTGTCGACACTTAGCCGTGAAGTCGTCGAGTTATACTCGACGATTCGTCAAGAATGGGCACACGGCCTGCGACACGGGCGTGTCGCAGGGCGTGTCGACCCGTGTCGATGATCGTCCCGGGGAATTCGTCAAGATTCGCTCGACGATCGTCGAGACAAGGCACACGGCCTAGGACACGGGCGTGTCCAAGGCCGTGTCATCGAGTCGTCGATCTGCACGCGACGAAATGTCGAGACCTTGTACACGGCCTTGGGTCCAGGCGTGTCAAGGTGACACGGGCAAGGACACGGGCGTGTCCTAGGACCCGTGCAGTGCTCGGGTTGAAAACGGGGGAAAATCATGGGGTACACGGCAGGCGACACGGCCGTGTCAGCTGGAACACGGGCGTGTCAGCTCGAACACGGGCGTGTTCGATACCCGTGTGAGGGTCCAGGAGATTCGATTTTGACGGCGAATGCGGCACACGGCCCTAGACACGGGCGTGTGCCAGGCCGTGTTCGGTCCAGATTGGGCATTTCAGCCCCGAATCAAAACCGTTCGTTTCCTTGATTGAAGATCTAACGGCTGGGGATGGTTCCTGAGAGGATATACCCGGATTTGACTTAGAAAATCCATCACTTTCTTACCTTTTTCATCTCTCCAAACCCTTGGAGAAAGAGGAGAGCCCTTGGAGGAAGAAGAGCTAGATCCACCATTGGAGGAGCTTCGGAGCTCCGAATCGCAAGCCGACTCCGGATCCACGGAGGCAACGCAAGTGCGGTGATTTCTATCCGATTACTTTTCGATGGCGCCAAAGAGGAACTCAAGGGTAATGATCCTCATCTTGAGCATGAATCGCTCCTTTTCTTAGCATAGGAAGCCCGCTCTCGCGAGTTTGCGGAGAGTTGGAGGCGTTCCTTCGGGTAGATATGTAAAGTCCCCGTTGTTTAGAGTTCGTATGCGAGAACGGACGTAGGCATTTTGTGTGAAGCCTACCCGGACATGTTAGTCTGGATCGGTGATGTTGCATTGCATAAGGCCGGAGAAGACTCCGTGCTATTTGGTGTTTTTCGAGTTTTCTACGCGGTAGATTGCAGCAGGGAGCCTTGGGAACTAACCCAAAGGTGCACCCGGAAAACTGGGCGGATACGAGATCTTGCCAACTTGGTGGCCTGAGAGCCAACTCGAACATAACTGGGTTATGTGTCTTGCGGTAGAATGGGACTCGGTGGAAGTTTGACCCGCGCAAATGGCTTAAATTGTCGTTGCGATGTGAGCACGGGTTAGATGGAACCGTACCCGCTTTATGTCGTTCGGTTAGAGAGACCTAAGGTTACGTGGCACTCGCCGTTGGCATAGATGTGAGTCTTCGGCGGTCAATAGCTTAAATTGACGTGACCAATGCCAGGAAGACGAATTGCTCATAGGAATGGCCGTCTAAGTGGCGGTGGTGAGTCCGGAATGTTAATGGCTTTAATTGACGTGACATCGACCGGTTCACCGAGAATGTGCCCTGAGTGCACGAGACGTGTGGCCGTATGAGCCAACGTCTGTGATGAAATGGCTATGGTTCTATGCATTGCTCGCTTGTGCTAATGAAATGCAGGGAAGGAGCATCGCCGCCCCGAGTTGGGGGCGGGATCGTTATAATTTGGTCAGCATTGCTGACCGTTGCCTTGTTTGCCACCGTGCGGTGGTTTGTTGCTTGCAGGTGCAGCTGGACCAAGCGGTCAATAGCGGGCTAAAGCCCTTTTTGCGAAGCTGTCCCTCGAAGGCTCAAGTGGAAATGTTTTCTGTTTTATTCATGTATGACCGGCCTGCGTGCCGAGGTTTGTAAATCATGTATTATTCAAGTGAAACATTCTGTAAGGCCTTAAGGCCGATTTTGGGTATTTTGTATACATTCCTAATTATGTACTAGTGGACATTCGTGCTCTAATGCTGGGTTCTTGTTTACAACTTTTATAAACTGCTTCCGCTAGAATGCTCTGTGTAGGACGTTGAGATTGGTTGGATGGTTTCCATACGTAACCACCCGGTCTGTCTGTGGTATATGGCGTCGGGCCCCGGCCGGACCTACTGCTATATGCTATGCGACGGATAGGGGGTGTTACAGCGGGGGCGTGATTCTTTGCCCGCTCCGGTGAAGTATTCTTAGTGGACGGAGATGGATGAGCGCGCCATTAGCGCTATTAGGATGTACGTCGACGACAAGGTGCTGTTCAACATCGGTATTGAAGAGTCCGCCAGCACGCTATGGGAGAAGCTGGAGGGACTTTACATGAGCAAGTCGTTGACCATGAGGCTGTTACTGAAGCAGTGATTGTACGACCTGAAGATGCAGGAAGGTGGTAACTGATGAGTACGATTATGATAGGCTTTTTACTATCATAATTGTAATCATATCTACCATTTCCTGCCCCTTTTGGTGGTGATTTCATGATAATATCAAAGAAATTGTCGTATCATAGATAGAAGAGCATATTTAGAAGTCCTTGTCAGTTCTTATTTTAAACCATTTACTGAGTCTATTATTTTTCTATTGCAGGTAATGCCAACCAATGGACCTAAAAGTTTCGGAGCAAACAGAGGAGTTCACGGAGTCTACATGGCTGATGACAGGACAGAAATTTGGTGCACACGGCCAGACACACGGCCATGTGCCTACCCGTGTCCTATGCACCTGGAGCTGAAGAATTTGGGCGCAGACAGAGGAGCCTCACACGGGTATGGCACACGCCCGTGTGCATACCCGTATCATCTTTGCACACGGCTGCCGACCAACCCGTGTCTGTGGAACACGGCCGCACACACGACCGTGTCTATACCCGTGTCATCTGACACGGACCACTACCAGACACGCCTTTTCGTGGGAAACTGCCCAGGAACCGCCTAGGAACCGTCCACACGGCCTGGCACACGGCCGTGTGCGACCCCGTGTTCCATTCAAAAACTTGTTGATTTTTCTTGCTAACAAGTAATAATTCAATGTGATTTCATTCTACATTCTAATACAATTATGTAGATGGACTTAACTAGATTGAATTAGCATTCAGGCAAGCGCACCTATCAATCGTAATATATGAGAAATCTACATCTCGTGTCGTATTCCACAGGGTCGTTTCAACTATTCGTACTCACCCTCCCTTTATTTTCATACCTCTAAACAAAAGTGATATTTAAACTACATTAACCTAACTATGACCAATTAGATAATTCAATATTGGAGAAATAAAAACGATAGAACATGAAGCTTTTAAATAATTACATGAACAATTTCATTTACTAGTTCAATTCTAAGCAATCATGATATGAAAATACTATTAAATTTGTGCAATGTAAAGGTTAATTTTTCATCAAAATTCTCTCTCGAGCAATTCCAAATCTAAACCTAAGATAGTAAATTTTCTCTCGAACAATTCACAACACTCAAGTTCGCATTAAACAACATACCTTTATTATTACATAAATTCATGGATTTTATTTCTAAATTAACATGAATTCTTTTATCCGTGTTCTAATTTTCCAAACAAAATATTTCTCGATCATAGAGTTTGAAATACAAAGTGAATTATCATCACAATATGAACATACTAAATTCATTGCAAATAACCAATTTCTCAATCTAGTCAATTGCAAATTATGTAAAACAAATAAGTAATTCAAAAGGGATGATTAAACTCTTTGTTTGATTGCATAAACACAAATAAAATGCTACAAATATAACATGAACAAGGTGATACATGATTACTAAAATGTTCAAAGCAAAATTCATGCAAATTAAAACATAAATTGAAGATGGATCATCAAGAGAAAGAAAGGATTCAAGGGATTAATGATTAAATAAAAATTACATAAGAAATACCCTTCAATCCTCCTTGTCTTGGATGCTCCTCTTCGGCCTCCAGCAGTTCTCCAATCCAGAAATGATCCAAAAAATTCTAAGTAAATTTTTCTACAGGAAATTTATAGTTCCCTTGCAAACAGGTCGGACACGGGGTCGCACACGGCCGTATGCCAGGCCGTGTGGACGGTTCCTAGGCGGTTCCTGGGCAGTTTCCCACGAAAAGGCGTGTCTGGTAGTGGGCCGTGTCAGATGACACGGGTATAGACACGGCCGTGTGTGCGGCCGTGTTCCACAGACACGGGTTGGTCGGCAGCCGTGTGCAAAGATGACACGGGTATGCACACGGGCGTATGCCATACCCGTGTGAGGCTCCTCTGTCTGCGCCCAAATTCTTCAGCTCCAGGTGCATAGGACACGGGTAGGCACACGGCCGTGTGTCTGGCCGTGTGCACCAAATTTCTGTCCTGTCATCAGCCATGTAGACTCCGTGAACTCCTCTGTTTGCTCCGAAACTTTTAGGTCCATTGGTTGGCATTACCTGCAATAGAAAAATAATATACTCAGTAAATGGTTTAAAACAAGAACTGACAAGGACTTCTAAATATGCTCTTCTATCTATGATACGACAATTTCTTTGATATTATCATGAAATCACCACCAAAAGGGGCAGGAAATGGTAGATATGATTACAATTATGATAGTAAAAAGCCTATCATAATCGTACTCATCAAATACCCCCAGACTTAGATGTTTGCTTGTCCCTAAGCAAACTAATTCAAACACCTGGGTTACCATTAAATAATTTTGCCTCCGCACATTGGTTGCTATGAATTTAATAGAACTTTGATGATGTAATTGCATAGGAAATAATTTAGCAGACTTTTCTAAATATAGATTTATCTTAACATTCCTCTAATATATCATTTTAACTATCTCTCACTCGCTTTTAGAAATAAAAGTATAGTCATCTTTAACAAATATGAGGAGAAAATAACAATCTCTATAAAATACGTATTAGTGTTTCAAAGCTTATAAGTACTCGTACTGATATTCATGAACTTACCCTTTTTACACCCTCATCACAGCATAATTTAGAATTAGTAAGTTTGGATCCTTAGGACTTGAATTTTGGTGTAGCCTTTTTGGCTTAGGATAGAAGATTAAAGGTGAGGTAATCAAGGATAATTTTGATAAAGTTTCACACCTAAATCTTGATTGAGCCTTATGTTGGAAAATACCTTAACATATTTCAATTTTATGTAAACACCCCCAGACTTTGCAATTTGTATATTTCCCACATTTTGAAGGGCACTCTATTTTTTATATACGTTTTTTTTTAACCAAGGGACCATAGTAGGGATCATTCCAAGTGGGTGCAAGTATACACGCACTCAGGCCACATATCACTATGTCTTTTTTTTTGGGTTCAAAGTAGGGATCATTCCAAGTGGGTGCAAGGATACACGCACTCAGGCCACATATCACAATGAACAAATCATTCCAAGCAGGCATCAATGATAGGTGTGCTAATAGGTAGGGATTTGGCCTTGGTGGATTTTAATAGTAGAGCATCAAAAGGATGGGGATTAGGTTCAAATGGGGTGTGCAAGGGTATCATGTTAAAGGTGTTGGGATAACAAGGCTCAAGCTATCCAATAGGAGGCCTAAGTCATTTCCGCCCTTACTAATTAACTTATGTAATGTTTTTAGGAATGCTAGAGGGTGAGTCCTAGACATCAATAGGGAGTAATTTTTAATTTTAAAGTCCTAATACCAAATTATAAAATGTTACACTCATCGACTCACTTTATTATAGATAAATATATTTTCTAAAATAGAGTGTTGGATAGTTACTAATATAGAGGAGTAATCTTAAAATTAAATTATATAGAGAAAATTAAGCTAACAAAAATTTTTATGCTTAATTACAAAATCAACAAAGTTGAATACTCTATGAGTCTACATCAATTCATTTTAATCACTGTGCGAAGGTAAATTAAAGATTTATAATCCCACATGAATGAATAATGAGAGCTTAAAAGGTCAAACAAAAATTTTTAAAGGGTGGTATAATAACTTGAGTATTATGATAAGCAGATTAGAATTAATTGTAACCACATGAACAACCATTCTACCCCCAGACTTAAGATTTGCAATGTCCTCAGTGCAATGTAAAAAGCGGATATAGAGTGATTTCATGATAATATATAAAAAGAAACTGCTATCATAATAAGTAGAAGAGCACAGTAAAGAAACATGAGCTGTAATGAAATGCACTGATATATAATAGCTGATTCAACTGAATACACTGATAAAAAAACAATACAAGATATGATATATGAAGATAGCACTACAACGATATATATCAGAAGTACTCATGGTGGCCTGTCGAATCATCCGGGTAGGAAGGCGGTGCTGGAGCTGGCGGCTGGCGAGGGGCGATCCCAAGGTGGTCTCTAATCTGATGAAGGAGATCCTTAATTTCCTGATGTTCCTCCTTAATTTCCTGAAAGCGTGGCGAGAGCTCGGTGTCGAAAAACTGTTGGAACTCGCGCGAGTATCGTGACTGAGGTGGAGGAGGTGCAGTAGACGACTCGCCATGAGCGTAGGTGGAACGGGGTGGAGGCACCAACGGCTCGTCGAGGTCAGGATCTATCTCATCATCACTGTCGGCCTGTACATGCGGTCCACGTCGAGCAATAGAATATATGACCCCTTCCCGGCCCTGACGGGCGGTGACGAGGCGGAGGGCGCGAAGACTAGCCATCATGATAGGCACGGTCTTTGCGACCACTGTCATCTGGGGGAGGGCTAAAAAGATGCCCATATTCTTCACGAGGCGAGTAATATAGGGGCTACACAAATAGACCCTATACGAGGGGTGTCAGCCTGATGAAGAATAAACTGGGCTAGAAGATAACCGAGATGTAGAGGATATCGTGATGTCATGCTGTAGAGGTATAACAGATCCTGCCTACTGACAACTCCGGAGCTTTCGCCCCGACCGCTCAACGTGTGGCTGAGTAAATGGTGGATGTAATGGAGGGCGGGGGAAATCAATTTAGATGCCTTAGATCTCTTGGCCTCGTAGGCGCCAGTGTCGAAAGAAATCTGGCGCCATATACCACCGGCCATATCGCGGTTGGGGAGATCGAAGTGGAGTTCGGGGTAGGCGGCACTGAAAAGGAACGACTCCTCATACACCCCTAAATATTGGGTGAATTGGAGCATGGTGAGTGTATAAAATGTGCCACCCACTCGAAATGAAACTATCCCCTCGGGCGCGTGCGGTGCGTCGATGAAATTAGGCCTAAAGCTGGAATAAAATGACGACAGGAACTCTAAGGTGAGTTCCCTAAAGCCTAATTCTTCTATGGCAAAAAATTGACTCCACCCTGTTACAGAAATCAGCCCCCTGACATCTCCAGCTAAGTTTATCTCCTCAAGTACGCTCCAATCTATCATGCGTATGTCTTGAAATTTTTTGGATTGCAAGCGATTGTAGCGGGCGGTGTGCGATGCATCAGTGAAAATTAGCGGGGTAGCAGCATCCCGCCTCTCCGTGGAGACTTGTAATTCCGGTCGGCGACGGCGACCTCCACTTCTTCCGGAAGACATAGTGTAGACGGGGAGAAATGCGAGTGAAGGGGGACGAGAAATGGAAAAGGTGGTGCCTTGGGGATCAGGCCACGGGATGACTGGTGGTGGGAGAAGGTTTGGAGTGAGCAGGAAAGAAAACCACACGGCCCCTATTTATACATGGGTGCACACGGGTTCGCACACGGGCGTGTGCGAGCCCGTGTTAGGGAATCTTTAGCCTCGTGGAACACGGGGTGCATCGGTCCGTGTAAAGTAATGGAACACGGGTGCGCACACGGCCGTGTGTGCACCCGTGTTAGGGGATCCAATGCCTCGTGGAACACGGGCCTGCCTCGGTCCGTGTGGTCAAATCGGCTGGGGTCAGTGCGTCAGGTGGACCCGGGCGACAACACGGCCGTGTGTCGCCCCGTGTCGCAGCTGGCACGGCACATGAACACGGGTAGGTAGGAGACACGGGCGTGTGTAATCAGACACGCCCGTGTTCGATGTCTCGACACATCGGTCTCGACGATCGTCGAGACCGATGCACACGGCGCTGCACACGGGTTGGTGCGGACCCGTGTTGTGCTCGGGATGAAAATGCCCTTATGCCGAATTAATTCCACACGACGTACACGGCCACGCACACGGCCGTGTGTGTAGCCGTGTGCCACTCCAGAAAAAATTTCTTTCAGAAATTTTTTTTTTCCTTTTTCTCATTAAAATTTGATGGAAAATTTTTTTCATTAACAATTTTTTCTTTAATTTTTCATTACAACTAATTAGACTTATACTAAAGCATGAATATTTAGAAACACCTATTATACTTAATATTAAATTAATCTAGCCGGAGGCAGGTTTCTAGACGAGCGAAGTCCATAGGGATTTCACCATAATAAGGTTTAAGTCGGTGACCATTAACCTTAAAATCTCCCTTCTCTGGGTGAGTTAACTCGACGGTACCGTAGGGAAAGACTTCTTTAACTTTAAAGGGTCCGGACCACTTAGACCTTAATTTCCCTGGGAATAATCGTAATCTGGAGTTATAAAGGAGGACTTGGTCACCTTTTTGGAATACCTTGGGTTTACGAAGGTGACGATCATGAAATAGTTTGGTTTTCTCCTTATAAATCCGGGCGTTCTCATAGGCCATAGTTCTCCACTCATCTAATTCGTTAAGTTGAAGTTTACGCTTTTCTCCTATAGAACTAACGTCAAAATTTAAGGAGCGTATTGCCCAATATGATTTGTGTTCTAATTCTATAGGTAGGTGACAAGATTTACCGTAGACTAATCTAAAGGGGGTGGTCCCTATAGGCGTTTTGTAGGCGGTCCTATAAGCCCACAAACAGTCGTTAAGTTTCCTAGACCACTGCTTCTTATTCCCTTCTATAGATTTTTCTAAGATTCTCTTAAGCTCTCTATTGGAAACTTCAACTTGTCCACTAGTTTGAGGATGATACAGAGTGGCTATCCTATGTGTAACTCCATATTTTTCCAATACTTTGTCTAGTTGTCGATTACAAAAGTGTGAACCCCTATCGCTAATAAGTGCACGTGGTGTGCCAAATCGTGCGAATAAGGATTTCAAAAATCTAATTACAACCCTACTATCATTAGTAGGCAAAGCTTGCGCTTCAGCCCACCTTGATACATAATCTACAGCTACCAAAATATATTTATTCCCAAAAGAAACTGGGAATGGTCCCATAAAATCTATACCCCACACATCGAATACTTCACATTCAAGGATAAATTTTTGAGGCATTTCATGTAATTTAGAAATATTACCTGCTTTTTGGCAAGAATCACATGAAAGCACATACCTTTGGGCATCCCTGAATAGAAAGGGCCAATAAAAACCGGAATCAAGAACCTTTTTAGCGGAGCGATTCGCTCCATAGTGACCACCAGCAGGACCTGAATGACACTGCTCCAAAATCTTCCAACCTTCCTCCGCTGATACACACCTTCTTATAACAGAATCTGCACATATCCGAAAAAGAAAAGGGTCCTCCCAAAAGTAATATTTCAAGTCAGAGAAAAATTTCTTTTTCTGCTGATATGAAAAGTCTTTTGGAAGGACCTTAGCCACAAGATAGTTTGCATAATCTGCAAACCATGGATAATCTAGTTGTATATTGGTAGATATGACAAATAATGATTCCTCAGGAAATGTATCAGAAATTTCAGACTCGTCTAACATTGATCGTAGTGGGTTTTCTAAACGTGAAAGATGATCTGCCGCTAAGTTTTCCGCTCCTCGTTTATCCCTAATTTCTAGATCAAATTCTTGTAGAAGAATAACCCATCGGATTAAACGAGGCTTTGCTTCCGCTTTGGCTAGCAAATATCTAAGTGCAGAGTGATCCGTATAAACTACCACTTTGGACAATGTTAAATATGATCTAAATTTATCAAAGGCAAATACCACTGCTAAGAGTTCTTTTTCAGTAGTTGTATAATTCTCCTGTGCATTATTAAGTGTTTTACTAGCATAATATATTGGGTGAAAATGTTTGTTTCGGCGTTGTCCTAAAACAGCCCCTACCGCAAAACTACTAGCATCACACATGATCTCAAATGGTTGACTAAAGTCAGGTGCGATCATAATAGGAGAATTAATTAATTTTTCTTTTAAGAACTCAAAGGCGTGTAGACACTCTTGTTCAAAAATAAAAGGTGTGTCTTTTTCTAAAAGCCTTGTAAGTGGTTTAGCTATTTTAGAGAAATCTTTAATAAAATGACGGTAAAATCCCGCGTGCCCTAAGAAACTTCTCACTGCCTTTACGGAGGTTGGTGGTGGCAATTTTTCTATGGTCTCTATTTTTGCTTTATCTACTTGAATTCCTTGGCTTGAAATTTTATGGCCAAGTACTAACCCTTCTTGTACCATGAAATGGCACTTCTCCCAACTAAGCGCTAGGTTCGTCTCCTCACACCTCCTAAGAACTTTCTCTAAATTATTCAAACACAACCCAAAAGAGTCGCCAAAAACCGAAAAATCATCCATGAACACTTCCATGATATCTTCAACATACTCGTTAAAGATGGCTAGCATGCACCTTTGAAATGTGGCGGGCGCATTACATAACCCGAAAGGCATACGTCTATAGGCAAAGGTACCAAATGGGCAAGTAAATGTTGTTTTCTCTTGGTCTTCTGGTGCTATAGGAATTTGAAAGTATCCAGAAAGTCCATCTAGAAAACAATAATAAGAGTGTCCTGATAAGCGTTCTAATATCTGGTCGATGAAAGGAAGAGGGAAATGGTCTTTCCTAGTGGCATCGTTTAATTTCCTATAGTCTATACAGACACGCCAACCTGTTACTGTTCGCGTTGGAATTAATTCATTTTTATCATTTGCCACTACAGTTAGGCCACCCTTCTTAGGAACTACTTGGACAGGACTAACCCATGAACTATCCGAAATAGGATATATAATACCAGCATCTAATAACTTTACAATTTCAGCCTTAACTACCTCTTTCATATTAGGATTTAGCCTACGTTGCGGTTGAATAGACGACTTATAGTTTTCTTCCAAAAGAATTTTATGGGTGCAAAAACTAGGATTAATACCCTTTATATCAGATATTTGCCACGCTATTGCACCTTTACATTTCTTCAATACGGTTATCAATTTTTCTTTTTCAAGTTTGGAAAGATTTGAAGATATGATAACTGGGTACGAAGAATTTGTTCCTAAGAATGCATACTCAAGATGATCCGGTAATTTTTTTAATTCTACTATTGGTGGATTCTTAGTATTATTCTTAAGAATTTCATGATCTCCTTCAGTAATTAAACTATATTCCGTTGTTCTATTCATAGCAACATAATTTTCTAGAAAAAATAAATGTTCAATAATGTCATCATTTTTATCATATTCTAGATAATTGTTAGTTATGCAAATTTCTAAAGGATCTTTATAATAAAAATTAGAATTTATAGAAGACATAAAATCATCAATACCATGAGAAAAATAGCAATAATCATCGTTTTCTAAAGATTGTTTCATAGTTTTGCCAATTTGAAAAGTGACTTCATCTTCTCCTACTCGCAATACTAATTTACCATCAAAAACATCAATAAGTGCTCTAGAAGTAGCTAGAAATGGACGACCTAGTATGAGTGGTACTATAGGCGTTTTGTAGGCGGTCCTATAAGCCCACAAACAGTCGTTAAGTTTCCTAGACCACTGCTTCCTATTCCCTTCTATAGATTTTTCTAAGATTCTCTTAAGCTCTCTATTGGAAACTTCAACTTGTCCACTAGTTTGAGGATGATACGGAGTGGCTATCCTATGTGTAACTCCATATTTTTCCAATACTTTGTCTAGTTGTCGATTACAAAAGTGTGAACCCCTATCGCTAATAAGTGCACGTGGTGTGCCAAATCATGCGAATAAGGATTTCAAAAATCTAATTACAACCCTACTATCATTAGTAGGCAAAGCTTGCGCTTCAACCCACCTTGATACATAATCTACAGCTACCAAAATATATTTATTCCCAAAAGAAACTGGGAATGGTCCCATAAAATCTATACCCCACACATCGAATACTTCACATTCAAGGATAAAGTTTTGAGGCATTTCATGTAATTTAGAAATATTACCTGCTTTTTGGCAAGAATCACATGAAAGCACATACCTTTGAGCATCCCTGAATAGAAAGGGCCAATAAAAACCGGAATCAAGAACCTTTTTAGCGGAGCGATTCGCTCCATAGTGACCACCAGCAGGACCTGAATGACACTGCTCCAAAATCTTCCAACCTTCCTCCGCTGATACACACCTTCTTATAACAGAATCTGCACATATCCGAAAAAGAAAAGGGTCCTCCAAAAGTAATATTTCAAGTCAGAGAAAAATTTCTTTTTCTGCTGATATGAAAAGTCTTTTGGAAGGACCTTAGCCACAAGATAGTTTGCATAATCTGCAAACCATGGATAATCTAGTTGTATATTGGTAGATATGGCAAATAATGATTCCTCAGGAAATGTATCAGAAATTTCAGACTCGTCTAACATTGATCGTAGTGGGTTTTCTAAACGTGAAAGATGATCTGCCGCTAAGTTTTCCGCTCCTCGTTTATCCCTAATTTCTAGATCAAATTCTTGTAGAAGAAGAACCCATCGGATTAAACGAGGCTTTGCTTCCGCTTTGGTTAGCAAATATCTAAGTGCAGAGTGATCCGTATAAACTACCACTTTGGACAATGTTAAATATGATCTAAATTTATCAAAGGCAAATACCACTGCTAAGAGTTCTTTTTCAGTAGTTGTATAATTCTCCTGTGCATTATTAAGTGTTTTACTAGCATAATATATTGGGTGAAAATGTTTGTTTCGGCGTTGTCCTAAAACAGCCCCTACCGCAAAACTACTAGCATCACACATGATCTCAAATGGTTGACTAAAGTCAGGTGCGATCATAATAGGAGAATTAATTAATTTTTCTTTTAAGAACTCAAAGGCGTGTAGACACTCTTGTTCAAAAATAAAAGGTGTGTCTTTTTCTAAAAGCCTTGTAAGTGGTTTAGCTATTTTAGAGAAATCTTTAATAAAACGGCGGTAAAATCCCGCGTGCCCTAAGAAACTTCTCACTGCCTTTACGGAGGTTGGTGGTACGGAGTGGCTATAGGCGTTTTGTAGGCTGTTACTGAAGCAGTGATTGTACGACCTGAAGATGCAGGAAGGTGGTAACCTACAGAAACACTTCCTGTATTCCGAAGACAATACCTTATTGCTTCTTACCTCACTCCCGGCGTCGTATAATACACATGCAGACAATACCTAAAGATGCAGGAAGGTGGTAACCTACAACAACACTCCATGTGGTTGGTGTGAAGGTGCAGGAAGGTGGTAACCTACAGCAACACTCCATGTGGTTGACGTGAAGGTGGAGGAAGAAGACAATACCTTATGAGGAAGAAGACAATACCTTATTGCTTCTTACCTCACTCCCGGCGTCGTATAAGCACATGCAGACCACCCTGCTGTATGGGAAGTATACAATAGACGTGGAGCAAATCACGTCTGCGTTACTGTTCAGTCAGATGCTGTCAGACCCCGCTCCTGAGGGTGAGCATGCTTTGGCAGTAGGAGGACGACGAGGAAGGCAGTTCGAGAAGGGATCTGGAAGTGCACGGGACAGATCCGCATCGAGAAAGGCAGTGACGTGCTACCATTGCATGCATAGTGGCCATATAAGGTGAAATTGTCTGCAGCGTGCACATATTTCTGGGGACGTCCAGGGTGCGGGCAAGGAGGCGGTAGCTACGACAGATGATAGTGATGTGTCTCTCCTCATCACTGAGAGTCCATGTGACTCTCATAGCTGAGTATTGGATTCTAGTGCTTCGCAGCACATTTGCTCGAATGCAGGGATGTTCAGTTCACTGGAAGTGACAACTAGGTCGGTCTTTCTGGGTGACGACTCAGCATGTGAGGTCACGGGGACAGAGACGGTGGACATCAGGTTGCATGATGGTGCAGTGCGTAGATTTGAGCGGGTACACCTGACACCTTATATGCGCAGGAATTTGTTATCGCTGGGCAGACTAGACTCCAGAGGGTGAAATTTTGCAGCGAGAGGTGGAGTTCTGACGGTGACACGAGGACGCACAGTGCTCATGCGAGCTATGCAGTGTGGTAGTCTTTACCGACTGATGTGGACCACGATGCGAGGTTGTGTGTCCATGATTTCTGGGGCTGACATAGTTGATGGTCGAGGTGTTGCAGAGGATCGCCCTTCTGGTAGTCTGACTAGGTGAGTCAGATTTAGCGATCCAGTTGCATCGACATTTAGAGGTTGAGCCCGAGCAGGGATGAGTCGACTGGAGCAGGTCGGCTGACACCTCAGACTTGAGGTGGTGCTTCATGCAGACTAGTGCTTAGTGCAGTGTTGCTACGCGCAGGTGGTGCTTCGTGCAGGCGGTGACACCGGATTCCGAACCAAGGTGGTCATTGTTATTTTTGGTTCGAATCCGGTTCGGACCGGATCATGAATTTATTTGGTGTTTATTCTTGTGTTTTCAAAATTGGGATACGATTTATTTGGTTCCATTTTGGGGCCATGCACCCAAATATATCCTCATCATTGTTTAGATTTAATGGCATATTTGCCTTGGAGAATGGGCTGACCATGAGCTGTTGGAGGAGAACCACCCATGAAGAAAAAAAATAAAAAGGGAGTCGCATGCCTCCTGTAGCCGCGGAAGAATAGGAGCGCCTGCAGCCTTGGAAGAATCACCTCTCTCTCTCTCTCTCTTGCTCGTGCACTTGGAGAGGCCGTTGGCCTTGAGTGTTGTTGCCGGTCTTGGAGGAGGTAGCCGCCGGCGTTGAGAGAGGGAGTTGCCGACAGGTTGGTTAGAGTTTGTCGCCGGCGTTGTAGTGGACATTTTTGGAGAGGAGAGGCGTGGTGTCGACGACGTGCGTTGATGCAGTTAGCCTCGACGGTGGTTTCTCTCCGGTGGTGGCTTTCTTCGGTGGCGGCATTGTTCTCCGGTGGTGGTGCGGTTGAACGTCGGATTTCTACGTTGAAGGTTCAGTGAACCTTGTGCGTCCGCAAGGCGGATTGCAGTGCAGATCTCAGATTCTTGCCGCAGATCGTACCTGTCCGGTGCATCCACGGCGTACTCGCCGGATGGTCAATTTTCTCCTGTTTTTCCTTGTATTTGAATTTATATTTTCATTATATAAATTGTGTGGCTATTTTGTGTTCTTGTTAACCTTCAATATTTTATAGCTGTGACTGCGTTTTGTACCGGATTTTACAATAAGTCCGGCGGCGTTTGCTCCAAACGGTGGCGGCGAAACGTCGAACCCAGCGAAGCCTAAATGAAGACAGAGCAAAAGTGTACCTCCAAGTGGGGCCACTTGATATGTTTTATTATCCTGTAATAATATATTAAAACTAGTTAAAACTAGACGTTGTTCTTATAAATGATGTACCTGTACAATTACAAAGTTTAAGAATGTTATATCCTACGTTATTTCTTGGTTATTTTTCTTCTACTCAAACTTAATATTGGTATCGGAGGGTGGTTGCAATCAGAAATAATATCTGTTCTTGGGGATTTCATCAAATGGTTTCTACCTCTTCATCGACCTTCTCATCTTTTCAAGTTACTAAAAATGGAGTTGATGGTGAAAATTATAATCAGTGGCAAGTTCAAATGAAAACCTTGTTCTTATCACAAGGTCTGTGGTATATAATTGCAGATGGGTTTGATAAGCCCATTGCCAAAAATCCTTTAACCACTTGAGTATGCAACAGCAAAAGATCATGTTGAAAATATAAAGAGAGATGCAAAAGCACTACTTTATATTCAACATGGAGTAAGCATGACTATCTTCCCACGTATAATTGTAGCAGAATCATCTCAAGATGCTTGGATGTCATTACAAACTGAATTCAAAGGCTCAAACAAGATAATCATCATCAAATTTCAATAAGCATGAACTAAATTTGACAACCTACAGATAAGGGAAATTGAAAATATCACTACTTTTTTCACGATTAGATATGTTAATTAATGATATTAGAATTTTGGGAGACAAAATAGAAGATAAACAGATCGTGCTGAAGGTACTCCATAATTTACCACCAAAATATAATCAAATCGGTATGGACATAGAAGAAGGGAAGGATTTCAATACCTATTCTCTTCTTGAACTCAGATGTTCACTTCAAGGCAATGAAGAGCGCCTGAATAGGTTTAATATCCATACTGAGCAAGCTTTACAATCTAAAGTCAGTAAAAATAAAGCTCCATCTATGGAATTAACATGGCCAGAATTTCATTCAGAGGGGATTCCAGAGGACCTTCAAGAGGATCCTGGAGAGATAATAATAGAGGAAGAGGAAGATAAAATAATTCTTATATGGAAAAATCAAATCAGACTTATGATAAGTTAAAATAAAGTTATGGTGATAAGACCAATCAATATTGTGTTGTTTGTAAACACAAACCATGAAATGAAAGATTGCTTTTATAAATATAAGACATGTAAAAATTCCTTTCATCTTGACAAAGATTGTTGGAATAAAAATAAGCAACAAACCCATTATACTGAGTTAATTATCCCTGATGATGATCAGCCAGATAAAGTTTTTTACTCTTGTCTTTCAACTGAAGAAGATAAGGAAGACTTATGGGTTGTTGATAGTGAGCGCTCTAATCATATGAGCAATAATAAAAAAAAGTTTTTTTGAATTATACCCAGTTCAATCAGTAGAAGTATTTGTTAGACGGCTCAGCTCAAGATAGTCCACTAAGGCTCATCGACGTGGAATGACCTTATATAGTATCTCCAGCGTAGAGCCGTTATACTCTAGTGACACGAAACCCAAAGGGTCGTTCCGAGTCGGTCCTGACACGCGCAGACATATATTAAATATCCTAACAATCTCCTCTTATGTCCGCCGTAAACCCGACGTCGGAAAAAGGGTGGTGTGTGTAGTGTTCAACTGAACATGAAGCACTCACAACCGTGTCCATCACACTTGTCAAAACATATTGGACGTTAAGTAAAGCAGTTGTATGCATGCATAAGAGTAAGCAAAAAATCTCAGCAGCATCATAACAAAGTCAAAAGTACAATCACAATACAGGTACCAGAACACCAAGTGTCTCATGACCAACTAAAGAACAAGAAAGTCCAAACAAAACACGTGAAAGAAAGAAGAGCTAAACAGTGCTCTAAGCAGAAGAAAAACCAATTTATACTCTAGAAATCAGTGTCCAGCAGTTCATCCTCATCTGGATCCCAACCGGCAAGTGCTCCTCCATCAACATAAGCTCCTGTAATTTCCAACATAGAAGTTCATTTAGAATGAATTCAACCTTGAAAAATGTACAAGTATCTAGTTCTACTCATATGAACGTAGTACAGTATGAGGAAGCATGTGTAGAGTATTTAGTTTCTACCTCAGAATGCATTATCTATTTCCAAAGAAACGATGTTATGGACTTCTGGACACCGCAGCTGTATTTGTGTTTCTATGTGGAATGTCACGGTTACTGTTCTTCTAAAGTCAATTGGAACTCATCAAATGTGGAATGGAACAAATAGACAGAGGAAGAGCCAAACCTAGTCAGATTGTGTTATCAAATGTGGAATAACACTCTCCTCCTAGATAAGGAAGACGAACCCAGATGGAGTTGTTAACATCAAATGTGGAATGAAACAACTCACCAGATTTGTACTCAGCAACCCCAAGCATCAGCGGAGCACAACACGCTTGCTTTGACAAAGGAAAGTGGAAAAATCAGAACATTTGGACTAAGGCTGAACTAAATCGCCTATCCTTGAACTAAGACTGAACTTAAATCGCCCTGAGTCCCATTTCCCCCACTGTTTTGATTGATCGATCTTTAGACATTCCTTTCGTCAGTGGATCAGCCAGATTATCCTTCGATCGCACATCAATCAAAGTGATAATGCTTTGTTCTTTCAGATAATTCAGTAGAGCGCGTCTCAGTCATACATGTCGCCTTTTTGTAATAAAAAGGACATTCTTCACAACTTGGACTGCTGCTTGATTATCACGGTACATGCTTAAAAATTGACTTGAAGTCTAGACAAGTGAACAAGTTTCTGATCCAATCTGCCTCTTCGCCAGCTGAGGCTAAGGCAAACAACTCGGCTTCCATTAACGACAAAGCTATACAAGTCTGTCTTTTGTATTTCCAAGTGACTGCAGCGCCACTCAAAGTGAAAATAAATCCACTAGTGAACTTGCTGTTCCCAACTTCTGAACACCAGGAGGCATCAGAGTATCCTACCAACGTAGGAGGATAACCAGTGTAGCACAAAGCGTGATCTTTAGTACCTTTCAGGTACCTCATCAGCCGATCTAAGGCATCCCAATGCTCTTTGCCTGGACTACTGGTAAAACGACTCAGCATGCTTACCGAGAAAGCAATGTCTGGTCTAGTGCAACTTGTGGTATACATGTGACTTCCAATGATCTTCGAGTACTTTACTTGATCAACGCAGGTCCCTTTATTCGGACTCAACTTGACATTTGGATCAATTGGTGTTTCAACAGGCCTACAATCTTTATAACCCCAGGTAGTGAGAATCTGCTCAATGTAATGAGCTTGACTTAGAGTGACACGTCCGTTGTCTACTATAACTTTCATACCTAGTAGGGTATCTACGGGACCAAGGTCCTTCATGTCAAATGTCTTCGCGAGAGCGGCTTTTGTATCCCTCACTGCGGCAAGATCTAACCCTAGAATCAACATGTCATCCACATATAGGCATATGATGACTGTTTGATTTGCCATCGAGCGGTAGTAGAGGCACTTGTCTGAGAGACTGGACTGAAATCCAATGCTCTTTACCACTTGATCAAATTTGATATGTCACATCTTAGGTGCTTGTTTAAGCACATAGATCGATTTATCGAGCTTGCACACTTTGTCTCTTAGATCCTTATGTACATAACCCTCAGGTTGTGCCATGTAGATCTATTCATCAAGCTCTCCATTTAATAAGACTGTCTTTACATCCATCTGATGAACTATAAAATTCTTGATATAAGTTATGACAAGAAGAATCCTTATAGTGGATAGGTGATACACAGGTGAATAAACGTCAAAATAATCAATTCTCCCCTATTGTTTATAACCCTTTGCTATTAGACGTGCTTTATATCTGGCTATAGACCCATCATTGTGTAATTTCTTCTTCAGAACCCACTTGCATCCTAAGACTTTAGCTCCTTTCGGCAGGTCAACTAGATGCCAAGTGTTGTTTTGTAGCAGCTAGTTCATCTCTTCATCAATGGCTTCTACCCACATTAATGCATCTCTAGATCGCATTGCTTCCTGATAGGAGAATGGATCATCCTCTAAGTGGTAGGTGTTGAAATTCTCACCAAAATCCTTAGGGATTCTATCTCTTGTAGATACTCTAAGAGGAACACGTTCCACCTCTAGAGATTGGGAATCAGTGCCAGAGGGGCCACTTCAGGTTCTACAGTAGATTCTAAAATCATGTCAGTAGACCCAGAGATGGTCAAGCCATGATCTTTGATAAATTTGTGTTCAAAGAAGATAACATCTCTAGACTCTATCACTGTTTTAGTGGATAGATCCAGAAACCTGTCAGCTGCACTATCTTCTGCACTACCTAGATAAACGCAGGTCGTTGTTCTAGGTCCCACCTTAGGTCTCTTAATATCTTGTATTCTTACATAAGCAATATAACCCCAAGTATTTAGAGTATCATATCTACAAGGATGGCCATGCCGCAACTCATATGGAGTAGAGTTGAGCTTTGAGTGAGACACTCAATTTAGAATGTGATTTGCAGTTAGGACTGCTTTCCCCCAAAAGGGATTAGGTATGCCAGCTGTGAGGAGCATAGAGTTCAACATTTTTTGTTAAAGTTCTATTTTTACGCTCAACAATACCATTCAATTGGGGTGAGTAAGGAGTTGTGGTTTCTAGGATTATACCCTCAGGGGCACAAAAGTCCTTAAACCCAGTTGCAGTGTACTCTCCTCCTCGATCACTTCTAAGTCTCTTAATATTTAGATTTAATTGATTTTCTACTCGAGATTTGAAGATCTTAAAGGTCTCGAATGTTCATCTTTCGATTTCAATAGGTAAACTTGACAATATATGGGAAAATCGTCGATGAATGTAATTAAATATTTCCTTCCCACTCTAGTGGCGTGACTACGAAAGTCACAGAGGTCGGAATGTATCAACTCCAGAAGTTGTGTGTTCCTAGAAACTGTCTTGTAAGAGTTTCTAGTGATCTTAGTTTAGGCACAAACCTTACACCTATCAAATTGAATAAAAAGATCTAATGGAATGTTTTGACTTTTAGGTAGATCTCGTATTTTCTTATAGTAGATATGTCCAAGTCTATTGTGTAATAACTTTGGATCAATCAGAATTGAACTCACTTGATTTATGCACTCGTTATCTAGCCTAAGTCTATACATACCATTGATCAGGTAAGCGCAACCAAAGTAGTGAGAATTAACAGTTAATGTCATTCTACCGCTCAAGATAGTCCACTAAGGCTCATCGATGTGGAATGGCCTTATATAATATCTCCAGCGTAGAGCCGTTACACTCCAGTGACACGAAACCCAAAGGGTCGTTCCGAGTTGGTCCTGACACGCGCAGACATATATTAAATATCCTAACAGTATTTTTGGGAGATGACAAATGTTTACAAATAGAAGGAAAAAGGTAATATATCTATATGTAGTTCACAAGGTATCTCAAAGGTTATCTATGATGTGTTATATGTTCCCCAATTGGCTCAAAATTTTTTGAGCGTTGGGCAACTAATAGAGAATGGATACAAAGTGGTATTTGATGCCAAGTACTGTCAGATTGTTGAGAAAGCAGCCCAGATGGTGATATCTTCAATACCAATGGGGAACGATAGTTTTTTTCCTGTACTTATGCATGACAACACTGGTTTTATAAGCAAGAAGAATGAAGAAGTAGAAACACTTCTTTGATATCATAGATATGGTGTGCATGTTCAGGATCTGTATGAATTACACTCTTTGTCTTTAGTACATGGTCTGCATGTTATTACACTAATAACAGAACTTTATCACAATTGTATAATGGGAAAACATCATCAACTGCCTTTTCCTAAGGAATCTATTTGGAGGGCTTCTCAACCTCTTGAATTAGTGCATATGGATGGGGTCCTACATAAACTACATCACTAGTAGGTAACAAGTATTTTTTACTGTGTTGGGTATTGCATCCACAATAACCCAGATTTGTATGAAGTCACCCTTGAACTAAGATGAATTAAGTTTGTATTTGATGTCTTTTCTAGTTGAGTGCTTGTAGGATATAATTGCCAAGTGTGGACCAATGTCAGTTTACAATGAGTCACCAAACACAGGGCTATACAATGCAATCCCTCATTGTGTGATCCATGGTGTTGATTCATGTGTAGCCTCTCTATTGGGACACACTTCTTTTTCAAGTACTAAAACTATGGGAGAAAAGCTGGTTGCTGGATTTCTTGAAAAAAATTCAATTTTCAGACTTACAAATTTTTTCTAAATATTATTCTCGAAAAGGACTTATTGTGCTCGAGTACAATTATTTTTAGTACTCAAGTAAGCTCAGTCATGGATTTGAGTAACAGAAGCTGTTCTCGAGAAAGCTTAGTGTAGTTCTCGAGAAAGCCACGTGCACTCGAGTAGATCATAATTCTCCTTCTCAAGTTACCTCAAATTTAAGTCAAAATTTTCTCCAAGTCTTTTTCTCGAGATGCCGACGACTTTTCTCGAGAAGGCCAAAATCTTTTCTCGAGAACCAGATGTTGTTTCTCGAAACCCAAAATTCTTTTCTCGAGAAGCAAAGATTTTTTTTCGAGATGCATTATTGTTCTCGAGTAACAGAAGAGTCATTCTCGAGTAACAGGTCTATTATTTCTCGAGATACCAGAATTCCACCTCTACATTTTTCGTAAGTATTTTTCTCGAAAACCTCATACCTCTTCTCGAGAAACATAATCATCTTCTTGAGTATACTTATCTCTCCCGAGAAATACATTTCAGTTTTCTGAAATTTTCTTAAGTACCCGACAAAAGTAATTTCAAATTGATCTCTTTTCTTATTGGTCCACGTGTGCTATCATTAATGATTATGACCGTTAGGCAAGTCCTATAAAAGGTCTTATCATATTCGACTAACCCTAACAAGAAAAATTTAAGAATTCTGAATTGCAATTTCATTCTAAATCGGGAAGTGCCGCCGCCGCTGTTCATCGTCTTCTTCACCACTAACCTTCTCTGATCCAAGAGATTCAGAACAAGAAGTTTCAACCGATCAAGATTCTCAACATCGACATATCTATTCCTTGATCGTGCTGATTCAAAAGTTTTCAGATCCAGAGATTTCGACTTTGTCTTCTTCGATCCATTTCTGACAGAGCTTCAAATTTCAAGAAGTAAGAAGGGTTGAAGATTCAGATCTGAAATATCTCTGTGTGTATATTTTTTGTTAATCATTTTATTTTTGTAGGAGATTCTTCTCCGAGTTGTAGGAGCTTTGTTCTCCGAGATTTTTATAGGAGTGTTTTGAATCTGAGTTGTAGGGGCGTTGCCCCAGGTTGTAGGATTGTTTTCAATCCGAGAGAATAGTGGAGTAGTCGAGTCTAGTGTGTTGCTAGATCGGTGAGGTGAAAGTAGATGTACCCAAGGTTTGGGAACAACTATAGTTTTTGGTGTCATCTGTGCTTGTTTGTTTACTTTCTGTGCATCGCGCGTACAAATTTTTATTCCGCAAAAAGACGCAGAACTAACCTATTCACCCCCTATAGATGATTTAGGTAGACAACTTAAACATTTTCATACTGCTAGTAGATGACTATTCTAGAATGCAATGGGTGTACTTCATGAAGCAAAAAAAATAGAATCATATCAGGATTTCTTGTATTTCAAATTATTAAATAAAAAAGCAAAGTGGTTACAACATCAAAGCTGCAAGGAGTGATTGGGGAGGTGAGTCCTTAAGTAAAGATTTTTTTAGTTTTGTTTGCAATAAGGAATATATAGACAACTCACCACCAGAATGACTCCCCAACAAAATGGTATTGTGGAAAGAAGAAACTGCACAATAGTGGAAATGGCCAGGACAATGCTGCAAGCTAAAGCTCTTCCCAAAATATTTTGGGTAGAGGCTGTTAATTGTGCTGTTTATATATTGTATAGAGCTCTAACTAAAGCTCTTAAACTCAGCACTCCATATACAATGTGGTATGGTCGTAAACCCCTTGTCTCACATCTAAATTTTTTTTGGATGTGTAGCATGTCTTTGTAACAAAAGAAGTTAGAGAAAAATTAGACAAAAGAAGTGAAATGTGTATAATGCTTGGCAACAATTCAGAATTCAAGGGTTATAAGATTTACAATCCCATATAAAACAACTAATCACATCCCGTGATGTTTTTTATTGAATGTTTGAGGGAAAAATATCCCCATCCTTTGCAACCTTTATGAATGCGCATTTTTGTAACATGTACTGCTACACTATATATCTTCAATTAGTTTTACTTAGAGAATTTGAAAGTGTCTCTTCTCATCCATCATACTCATTGCTACTTTATATATATCTAATGTATTGTCTTCATGCAATAATGAGCCTACAACGCCCAAACTAAGAATTCAATCATATTCACATTGCTTTATATATTCTAGATTGTGATCAGTTCAATATATATAAGCTTTCTCTTGCCATTAATCAATCATTCCTGAGCTAATCAAAATTGTGCAAATTACATTCAATCTATATATTGACATTGTTATCACTATTTTTTATTATGACTTGTATTCAAGGGAGACCATTTCTTTCACATTAAATCTATTTAAAATAGACAAAACTTAATGTTTTCCAACAATTGTTTTTATAAAAAATTAGAGGTCCTAGCGACTTATAATGTGTGAAGACTAGCTACACTGAGCTATGCACCAGGCAATGGGAGATGTAATTAGATAAGGTTAGGGTGTGAATTGTAGCTATTCTCTAATTAAGTTGAGCTCTAAATTAATTTATAGGATCTACATTTCTTTAATCTTGCCCACAATGTTTACTTGCTAACGGGCCTGAGAGAACTCCTGGATTGTGATCTGAAGAAGGATGAGCTTAACGAAAATGCCATGTAGGGAGCGAGAAAGGGGCCTGAATTTGTGTATTCAAGGCTGTAAATATTGAATGTAGGCAACATATCAGATTGAGTTTTAAATGTCGGATGTCGGAAGTTGGAGACATGTTGGAGATATTCTAAACTTTGGATTTTTTATATCATATAAGTAATTTTAATATGTATGCTAATTATAACTATAAGAGATCTTGTTAGGTGTTGCGAGAGTTTAGCTACTAGGCATGTTAAACGGGGGAAGGGTATACCTAAAAAGACTTGGAATGAAACTATAAGGAAATAAATGATGTACTAAGGCATTAGTGAGATTACGACTAAAGAAAGAGCGTATTGAAGGCAAATGATCTATATAGCTGATCCCATTATGAAGGGATTAAGGCTCTAGTGTTGTGGTTGTATAAAAATTATAATTATATGTTTTAAAAATATTTTTTTTATACCAATTAGATGAAGAATGAGTCATGTATATTACAAAATTAATTCAAATAGTATCAAAAATAAAATATTAGTAACAAATAGAAGATAATACATCATAAAATATATTTAATATTATATAATAATTTTATTTTAATAACACTAAGTTTATAGTAAATAAAGAAGATTTAAAAGTTAAATATCTTTTATTGATTATAAGTCTTTTCAAACTTATAGATTTATAATTAAAATTGACAAATAATCAACTAATAAATTTGTTGAAATTTTTCATATTTTTTTAATATGAAATAAAAAATTATGTTCAACAATTATATAAAATTGGTTGTAAAAATAAAACGTTAAAAAATTGAAATAATAAGTCTATTTGATTTAAATATATATACTATATTACATATAAGTGATTTAAGTATATAGAGCTAGTCTGCTAATATAACATAAAATAAAATAAGGGACAATATATTTAAAAATCATGTTAGCTGATATATCGAACAAAATCGGATATGTCAACCTATATTTTACAATATGGCATAATATATGTTTTTAGAAAAAAAATCATTTTACCCTCAAAAATGACATGTTAAAGGACATTTAAAACGACATCTACACTACATCTACTAGAAAAAGGCTGAGTCCCTATCAAGGATCATTTAGGTCTTGCCTATGTTGTAATGCAACTCAAGTGACTAAGTATGAAATATTCATGGGTATTAAACATAATCAGTAATTAAGGTTTGTCACTATACATAAATAATATAATAAAATATGGAAATTAACCTTCACCAGAAATTAATATCTACTTTAGAATTTTGTTATACAAACTATATGACTGGACATAGCCGGACCATAATATAAGATTCAAACATAAAAAAAACATCCACTAAACTATCTTAAAATTGGTTATTTCAATTTCAAATATTAGGGGCACAAAAGATTTCTAGTTTAATCAATCAAAATTTTACCTATTTTACATGAAATCTGTTGTTTGAGTTGTGCTACTCTTCGCATAAACAAAAAATGGGATTGCATT